>PPOO01000004.1:0-17231 GCA_003708545.1 Maudiozyma turicensis
CAATGAAAATATGTATTTATGTAACGATATAGAATAATTTCCTTTATAGACAACAATAAAATAACATACAACAACAACAATTCAACGATATGATTAAATTCAGTTAAATTGAGAAGTCTTGTTGATTTTCGTTACCTTAGCAACCATGACTTAATAGGTAAGTTAGATTAGTAATAGAATGCAATGGATGCTGAAAGTACAAAATACACAGGAAAATAAAAAACAGTCAACAGAAAATGATCATCCTTTTTTTTTTATTTTTTTTTTTGGAATACCGTCATATCTGTTGAACTGAACATGATTTATGACAAGGTATCACAAATCTTTTATTGTTGACAGTAACAGATGGCTGATAGAGGTTAGAATCATTTCCGCGGTCTCATTACCTCCTCTAATAAAGAGGCTAAATGAAGAACACATATACGGAAAGGGAAAAAATTGATAGTTGTTTCAATCATCCGTGCATCATAGGTGTTCAATTTTCTGTGCTTTTGCTAACAAATGATAAACGCATCATACCACGAACTAAATATCCCAGTTCTAGCAGATTCTATAACATTCGTTTCCGTTCCATTCGGGTTCCGTTGAGTTCCGCGCCTCATCATAATTTCAAACTTGCTCATCTCCGTTGAAATTCGGCCGTAACCCCTCGGAGAAAGAAGACCATTCCATTTCCCTCCTATTTACAGTAATTTCCCCGTACGAAACGGAACTATCAAAATATATTTGTACGTACATTTCTATCTTCTGTTCTGTGAGTCGGAGTTAAATGCTGTACGTATGATAATGCCAACCAGGGCATCCCTCATTTTGCTGTTGTTGCTGTTGGTATTAACAGAAACCACCGAATTTGTTTGGAAGTGGATGTGTTGGCTGAGTGAGCACAAACGGGCGTACATACTTAGTAAGTGAACTGTCTCTAAACCACAGAGAAAGGGACGCACTAATTGATTGGGAGTGACACGTTTTGCCTTTTACGTAACCTGTGTACGTAGGAGGTACAGCTGATTTTACGTAATCAGTAGAAATCAATTATTACGTATTTCAACTGATATACAGCAACCATCATTCTTTTATTCTTTTTTTTTGTAATATAAAAAGAACACATCATTTCAATTAAAATAAAAATATTCTCAATTGGTTCTTGTTCTCGTCGAATTAAAAAAAAAAAAAGAGATAAACCCATTTCATCCATAACAAGTACAGTAATTTGTCTTCTTATAATTGAAATAACTTAAGAAACCAAAACGTATATCCAGTTTCAGGCTTATTACTAAAAACAAACAAACAAATACTCTATTATCATTAAAAATTATAAATTAGAACTACCTACAATGAGCTGTTTTAATACCGATACTTTACCAACTTGTTTAAAAACAGATTCTCGTGAGCAATTCTTTAATAAATTAGAAATTAAACAGGATGCAATGGTAATGCAATTTTTGAAAAAATCTACTTCTGATAAATCTTATATTGCAAGACCAAGATCAAATCAATATAGATGTAATAAACGTCAAGATAATGTAATGAATAATTCAAATTCTTTATTAGTTAGATCTTCTTCACCAAGACCTAATAGAAGGAACTTATCAACTTCACCCAGGAAAAATATTAATTCTACAAATAAATTAAATAATTTGAAAAATGATCAATCAAGACCAATTTCAGTTACCTCTAATACAATTTATCCAGTTGGAACTAAATAAAAAAACACACAAACAAACCAACAAACCAACAAACTAACATTTAGCATCTCTTAATATTATATTCCTGAACAAAAAAAATAAAAAACTATTCGTGCAAAATCCGTTTTAGGATAGTCACATTTTCCAAAATAAATAAAAAAAAGGTTAAAATTGATATAAAGTTTTTAAAAACATTTCAAAATAAGAAAAACAGCAAAAAAAACAATCTGAAAACGATCCCAATACCACACACGTATCTTAATCAATTTTCGATTATGTTTAAGTTTACTGACTAAAGTATTCATTTAAAAGTTTTTTCTTATCCTATATTTAACATGAAAAGCATCGCTTGAAATCATTGCAGGACCAAGTCTTTCAAGTAATTAATTCAAAAAAAAATTAGAAAATAGAGCCTCAAAAGTTCTGACCATTTTAAAAATATTGACATCAGTCGGTATCACTTACATACATATATATATTTATTTAAATAACTCCCATAGCAATACATGATTCAAATTTTTTTCTTCTTTTTTCGAATAAAATATTAAGTTTCCATGTTTGCTTGTTCATATATATTTTAACATATTGATTATTATTATACATATTATTTTATAAGAAAATATTTCTAAATTTGAATTTTATTTCATTATAATAAGGAAATTAGACCAATGGCTAATAAACCTGATCCGAAACCGGTACTGACAAGAATGTTATTTGAAGCAGCATTATTTTCAGCAATGGAGACAGAAGGTGAATGAGAAGATGATGCGGATGAGGTAGATGAGGATCCAGATTTTTTGTTATTAGTGGAAGAAACTTCAGATACTCTAACTGTGGATACAGTAGTAGATTCAATTGAGTTATCCTTTTTAGGAGTAGTAGAACTGGATTCCTTAGCTTCAGCACCAACATTCTTGGCGGTAGTGCCTGAAACAGTAGTAATATCAACAGTAGTGCTAGAACCAACTGTGGCCTTTTCAGTAGCAGTAGAATCAGTTTCCTTGACAGTGGTACTTTCAGCAGTTTCTTCAGTATCACATGGAACTGTAGTAGTATATGTGTAATATTCGGTGGTAGTCTCATCAATGTAAGTAGAAGTACCTGTAACGGTAGAGACACTTTCAGATGTGGTCTTAGATTTGGTACATTCGTCACATGTGGTCATTGTTTCGGTAGTATTAGAGACATCAGTTACAGTTGCGACACCTCCGTTTGCACTAGATTCATCACAAACAACGGTTGTAATTGTAGTAGATAGACCACTGCAATCGGTAGTAACATACGTAACTGTTGAACTTTCAACAATCGTTGTAGTAGATGAACGTTCAGTTACATTATCAGATAATTGTGATGTAATACTTGAGGATTGAATAGCAGAGGCTGGGGTAGAAGAGATGACAGAAGAACTTTCATATTGAGAAGAAGTGTTGTCATTAGTGGAACTGGAAACTGTCTCAGAAGAACTAACAGAGTTGCTTGTGGAAGAAATTTGATTTGAAAAAGATGAAGAAGCGGAAGCTACGTAGGCGTCAATGGCAGATGATGATATATCTGAACTTGATGCAACTTCACTGACAGAACTGGTACTTGCTTCGACAGAGAAGCTGGTAACTGGGGCAACTGTAGAACTAGATACTGGATCGACAGAAGAAAGTGTGTAACTTTCAGGGACTGCTTCAATGGAGGAAGATTCAACAGCAGATATAGCGGAACTGCTAATTGCCGTACCATCGCCTCTAACATTTGTGTTAGCAGTAGAAACAGTAGAACTTGAAGTAGTTACTGGAGCAGAACTAGAAGATACGATAACAGGAACTGAAGAGGATGTAACAATAGTACTTTCACTCGAGGAAGTTAAATAGGATTGAAGAACAGAAGATAGAATAGAACTTTCTAAACTTGAAGTAACAACAGAGGAGGTAGGAACAGAAGAAGTAGTTTCAGAAGTGGTAGGAACTACAACTGGTACTAGAAGTAGTTGAAGTAGTTGAAGTAGTAGTAACAGAAGTAGTAGTTGTTGTCTTTGAAGAACTGGAACCCATCTTTTTTATAGTATTATTAGTTAGTATATATGTATTGTTAAGTTGGAATATATTCAAAAAATTAAAAATAAAACAAAATAAAAGAATAATATTAAAGATTTGACAATAAAATCCAAAATACAGTTTTTTATTTATTTATCTTTTTTCCATTACCTCAAAATTCATTGTATTTATATATAAAACATTAATGTAAACTGTACTTTTGTTGCTACAGATGACATACATCATTGCACGCTCTGAAATCATTGTAATGAATGACACCCTAGGTAAGAATTTCAACGGTGAACGCATTCAAAGGACATAAAGTGGAATAACTCATCTACTAAAACATAGAAGACATAATATTTAAATGCAATGTATGTAGTTACATGCTCTTCTTCCCAATGTTTGCATACATTTATCATCCTTTATCAATTACAAACGAGGTTGATATCCCAACAAACATGCTTGTTTTTTAAACTAAAAGAGAAAAGAACAACACTAGGGAAATTATAGTTATTTTTGATTTTCATATTTGTAAGATGTTATCTATATGATTGAAAAAAAGAATATATATTAATACCGTATTAAACAGACCTTTTTCTTTTCTTCTTGCAATGAGCATATATAGTAACTTAAGCGCAGGAAACTGGAACCTTTTGGACTCCAATACTTGACCCACACACGTTAATTTAACACTCCCACTCTTATAATTGACAACAGGAAATGTTGTGCTATTGACTTCTGAAGACAACGTAGATCCAGTCAATCTGTCAGTTTGCTTGTAATGGTTGTCCTAAAACTGTTCCACCATTTTTGCAGCAGTGATTAAGAATCTGGAATCATGAACGAGCAAGTAATATTGAAGGGGGAGGAAACAGGTACCTGTCAATTTGGTGTAGAAATGTTTTCGATTTTTCTTTTCTAGAATCTTGAAAAAAGGCGAAGAAGGAAACTACTCATCGCGAAATCTTTCACCTCATCTCAAACCTTCCAAAAGGTCTATCTTGGTAAGAAACTACTGTACAACATGAAAGGTACAAATATCGTTTATGCGTAAAAGTCATTGGAATCAATTGCCTTCTTACTCAAACGATGACGAATATAATAAACTTTTTATTTGTGAAATTAGAGAGATCCAGCATTGCCTTCTATGAAATTGCCAGTGCATCTCGTTCCTGGAACAATTTGACGTATTCAGGCTCATCTCCGTTTTCTTCAGCGCACACGTAAGTATACTCGTATAAAATTTCGATTATTTTTTTCCATCCCATTTGGATAAACGTCTTAGAGATTCCGGAATGCCATGTAATTCCAATAAAAATTGAAAAAATGTCCCTCTAATTGTTATGCCAAATCTTATTATAACGACGTAGACATGAAGGTGATGTCGAATGCCCAGAGAAGCCGGCGTATCAGATGTTATTTCAAATGGCCGTTTTTGTTTCGTTCCATATATTTCGTTCATGGATTTATCCTCATCAATGAACAATTTGTGTCTTCGAGAACAAATTTGGATATAAAAATTGGTTTTACGTTGCCACTGTTAAGGTCTATTTTATTTTTTTTATTTCACTGCTTTTCCTTTCACTAAATGAAAAATGTGACATACTTCAATAGTTGTGATTTAAACGAATTGTATTTAGAGTTTGTTACTTTTACGCTGTAGAACAGTAACCATATTTCTGGATGTAAAGGCTTGGCATTTACTTTTTTTTTGTGTTCCTTTCGTCTTGTTACTGTAACCTTTTAGGCTTTTCTTCAAAAGAAGGTTCATATTAATCTAGGGGATTTTCATGGTTAATCTATATTTCTCTTTATTATTAATAGATGTCGTAATTTTTTTTGCCCACGGTTAAATAACTACTGACCACAAACAGGTGGACAATAATACTGAATACGATGATATATTTATGTTGTTATGTCGCTAAACCCAACAATTTATTCTCTTGTTATGTACCGGGATATTATTAATTCCACAAATATTTTTAAGGGGTAACATATTCCAGAGTAGCATTTTCGTTTGGACCATTTCATTTATGTATTTATTTACCTAGCTTGGAAATATGTACTGCAAATAATTGAAATAAACATTTCACATTTCGTGTTTTTGAAAAAAGAAAAAACAGAATAATGTTTTACAAATTCACTTTACAACGTTTAGCTTTGAAATGT
The DNA here is from genome assembly GCA_003708545.1 of Maudiozyma turicensis. Classification (NCBI taxonomy): domain Eukaryota; kingdom Fungi; phylum Ascomycota; class Saccharomycetes; order Saccharomycetales; family Saccharomycetaceae; genus Maudiozyma; species Maudiozyma turicensis. The sequence goes on from PPOO01000004.1 coordinate 5,882, forward strand.
AATTCGATTTGTCGAATCTCTGGCATATTGGAAAGGCCAATAGATATGCATAACGTCAATAATTATCTGAAGGAAAATATAGATATCATCACCAATTGCGGAGGAATGTATTGAAAATGTAACGTTTCCCGAAACTTTTCTTTATTTTATTTACATATTTAATACAATATGAAGACTAATTATTATACAGATCAATTGTCGCCTTGATTATCCAAAATTAATTAGAAGCCGTATATAACAAACATATCACTAGAAATGGTTTACCGCAGGTACCGACTGATCCTATTTAGAAAGTCATGGAACAGTATCACCAAAGGAGAAATTAAAATAAGAGAATTACCAATACAGATAATGTTAAAAAATGTGTATAATCTTATTATATAAAGGATGTAGAAAAACTTCATTCAGATATAGAATTTTTATGATCTTTCTCATAAAAATAAAAAAACGAAACAGAAAACCTGTAGGTTAAAAAATAAAACCAAGAAATATAAAAATTCCATCACCATAAGATAATTATCTACATCGAAGTAGTACAACGTTTAATAAATTTGTGGAAAGAAAAGGTTAATTTTCCCACATCAAGCTGGCAATTCTAATCTCCTGAAAGTACCATCTTCTCTACATTTCTCTTGATGAATAGCCATTAACCTCTGGGCCTCCATTGGATCAGAAACTTCTTGAGGCTCTGCCCAAGACAAAAATTCATTAGTGTAATTAGCAACATAATCAAGTGGCAAAATTTCCAATCTTTTACCGTAAGCAGTGACTTTTCTCCAGTCACGATGGACGTTGAACAAGGATTCGGAGAAATAGGCATAGCATCTTTGAAATTGTTTGAAAGACAATTCGTTATCCAATTGAGGTTTGAAATTGACATATTCTTTCCATGCTTCAATTGGGTCGTTCAAAACATAAGCAGTAGCCTTTTTAATGGCAATTAAAAATTTCTTAACCTTTTCTGGGTTTTGTTTCAAAAATTTATCATTACAAATGTAAAGGATGGTACAGAAACAACAACAACCAAGACATGCAAGTTTATCAATTCTTAGCATCTTAGCATCGGTAGCTGGTAAACCCTTCTTCTTCAAGTATTCCTCTAATTCAACCTGCTGCATACATTCAATACCCACACCGGCATCAATCCTGCCTTCAATAATGTACTTTGCAATATTCATACCACATCTAACGGCAGTGTAATCATCAGGCTTCATTCCATAATGCTTGGTCAATTCATCAATTTGAATCTTACCAAACTCGCCAACATAACCAATCCTTTTACCTTTTAAAGATTGAAAGTCTTCAGTGATACCATTTCCCTTTAAGTAAAGAACACCGGTAAATGGCTCATCCAATAAGGAAGCAACTGAAGTTACAGGAAATCCACGGGCCTTAGCAGCCAAAGTGTGGATCATCGCCTTTAGACCCATATCAACTTTACCGGAACCAATCAATTCAGTAACATCTGAAGGGTTGGAGGGTTCTAGAATAGCTAGATCTAAACCTTGTTCTTTGAAAAACCCTTTAGTTTGACTTAGAAAAATAGCAATATGATAAGGAGCAGGTTGCCAATTTAGTAGAAAAGTAATTTTTTCAGTAGACATAATATCACTCAATTAGTATATTCTTGATTAGTCAGTATATATAATACTTTTAAAACACTTAATTAGTTATATTTATCACACAAAAAAAATATTTATAATAATATGAAAACATATTAAAAATGAAACGCAGTTAGAGAAATAGAGATTGGACAACCGATCCTTTTTATATCACTAGGTTTAAGTTAAACGGTTAACCAGAATTAAATTATTACGCATAAGCATCCTCAAACTCGCCGCTTAAGTGAATATCATATCCTTCATTAATACGTACTATTTCACAAAATAACCCTCTTCAAATGTAGTTTCCAAAAGTGACGTCAAATTATGGAAACATTATTGTCCTTGATTAAATCCAACTAGAAGTCTTTTAAGATAGTATGCAACCCTATCTATGTTATAGAATTAATGACAACATTAATTCCTCTCTGAAAAATGTTGAAGCCAATATGTTCAAACAGCCGCGACGCACGGAGTTTTGATACGCACATAACTGCATCCTGTCAAAATTCTCTAAGTGCATAGCTGTGACGGATCTTTATAACATATTGTATTCACATTAAATATTTTATACAGTTAATAACCTACACATATATGAAACATGAGACGGTATCTCTCATCCCGCTGGGATAAATTACAAGAAAAGATTTGATTACCCAATAGTAACATATGATTCCGCATCCAATGAAGTTATCTTAGTTGACGTTAAAGAAGTATGGAAATATCGGTTTGTATCATGGCAATTATATTTTACTGTAATTCTATGAATTGAAATTATATCACTCTGTTGGGTCTATTACAAAATTAAACCCCCATCGATTTAAATATTAAACGTGCATAAAAGACGAAAGTTTATAGGTTGTTGCCAGGAAATAGCCAGAAAGAATGATCGTTGAATGATTACATATATATTGAGAAGAAAGATGCAGAAGATGAAATAAAAAAGAAACTAGTGGAACCTCATAATGACCATAATAAAAAATTGTTGAGCATATAGTCAACTACCGCCCGACATCAAAAACAACAAAAATTACAGAGTCTGTTCTGAATATCATACTTAATAACAGTTATTATCTAAATAATATTTGCTGAAATTAAACTAGATTTCTTCCAGAGTCTCTCTCAATACATCCTGCGCCTTCTTAGCCAAGTTCCTTAATATGCCAATTGCAACATCGTTAACATCGTCTACACGTGGAAATTCTGTGGATAGAGCATTTGGTGTCTGTCTATTAATTGCACCGGTAAAAATATTTCTATAGACAACGGGTTTTAGGGAAGAAACCAGTAAATTGTAAATATTTAAGCATTGCTGACCATCATAGAACGTGTAGGAATCATCTCTTATACCTTCATCTTCCAAATATTTGTTCATTTTAGCGGCAATTACATTCCATTTGGAAATCTTCAAACCAGGCGAATCATTTATTACCTGATAAAAGAAGAATTTTTTAGATTCAAAGTTTAGGCGTTTCAAAATTTTTTTCATATCGAATGAGTTTTCCTGTGCAATAATAATTTCAACAATAATGTGGATACCACTTATAATTGTCAAAATTATCGAGATTGCTAATATTTGTGAATGTGCAATAAAACATGCTATTAATACAATTACAAATATACCGGAAACAATTTTATTTCTTATATTTGAACAATAATGATACCAAAAAAATCTGAATTTTGAGTGAAATACATATCGTGGTAAATATTTTGACAATAATTCTTCTTCAACATCATTTACCATAGATGTCTGATAAGCAGGAAGGCCATCGTTAGAAGTTTTTGAATTATTTATTGAGACTTGTTCAGTTTCCATTTTCTAAGAAATGACAATTTTCTTCGATATTTTAAATGTATTTGATAATACCCTTTTTTATTTCTATGGGTAAATAAATTATTTATGAACTAACAAATAAGAAACTAAAGACACAGGGAAGTAATAAATCGAGGACCTTTTTATAACAGAGCTGAAATCATATCCTTAAATAAAGTAATTCACGTAATCTAAAACATATTTCTTGAAGTCTGAGGAAGTTTCTACATATGTATCCATTATTATTTGCGACACTTTTTGGTCACATCCGAGTCTCACTCGGAGAAACATTAACAGGCACTGCAATTACAACAGCACAGTTCTATGCGTACGTAGGAGCTGATTATACACCTGTGACAGAAACATCCCACCATTTTACCCGTTTCTATGCAGTCTCGGATAAGCAATTCGGAAAAATTCAGGCTCCACTGCGTACTTAAGCTATAGGGGGGGGGAGTGGTCAAATGCTTACATTCTGCACTGGATAAAAAAGAAAAAAGTGAAGACCTAAGTGGGGTGCAATAGGGTGTGAGTGGACGAGGCTGTGGCGTCGTGACAGCAGTCCGGTGACAGTTCGACGCTATGTGAACCACTTGAAAGGGCTTTATAAGAGTAATACGGGCGTTTCATAGCTATAAAAAGGCAATTATAGAAGGATAATTCAAATTTAAACATGTTTGTTATGTTAAAAATAGGGATTATCTTTATTTAGAGTGATTTAGAGTGTTTTTAAAACGAAGCAATTTTGAGAAAGTCGGTGGACCCTCGTTTAAACAGTTGATTACTCCTGATATACACATGACAAGGTAGTGAGGGTTGCTATAGGATAATAGTTCGATGTTTTATGCTGCTATAGGATGCTTTAATAGGCGTATTGTATGGTAGGTTGTAGATATATCGGTTGTTGAAATTGGTTAAAAAGTGTCAACATATTTCATGATAGCAAAGGCCAGAGAGATCTACAGTCGCTCTAAATTAGATAAGGAGTTCTAACATTTGATGAAGATTACATTGACATACGTTTTATCTCAATCTGAGGCATTTCATAAAAACTTTGAAATTTCGATCGGTGCCGGTTGAGGGTTGATTTTGACAAAATTCCATATACCGAAAATATGCGAATAAAAGGTTTAATATGACAACAAATGGTGAGAAAACATCTCTGGTGTTTTTTTTGTCAAATAACTTATATGACGGGATATAAAGCATATATCTGTTCATGAAATTCGTTCTAGATTCGAATGATATATATTATCATGTAATTTTTGTAATTTTTGCAATTTTTGCAATTTTTGCAAAATCTGTTGATCTTTTGCTGTTTCGAGGTCGAGATTGAGTTCTGATTTGTGGAATTGGGAGATTCATCGAAGCTTCGGCTTCGGTCTCAATATCTAAACCTTGAGTGATTTGGTTGTTAGTGGAATTGTTGTTATTGGAGCTAGACATGTTTTGGTAGTTTTCACTATTGATTGTGTTTATGTAGAGTATCTAGTATATATTGATCTATCTATTCTTATTGTTCTCTTTTCCACGATAGTAAGATATACTATCTTGCTACTATTCATAATGTTATTCTCCCTTTTTTATATCTGTATGCAGGTTGTATGTAATAAAGCCAGGAGACTTGCCTCATATAATTGTTACCATTATATCCTCGCACCCCTTGTTCTCTCTCTCTGTCTCTATCACATAGTCGAAGGCCATGAGCTGTGAGCTCTAATATAATATTAGTCTCTCTCCCCAGTAGCTAGCTGGATCGTCGGAACTAATACGTAACTATCATAATCCTACGATATTATGGTAGTCTCTCAACTATGTTCTAATAGCAATTGTACTGTTTGCCTCATATCATGTCCTGCTCTCTCTCAGCTTACGCTGGTTTTATCTTATATCTCATCTCCGTTGTATTGTTTTGATACAATACAGATGATGGATCGTATGTAACGATATGCGCACAATAAGGCAATCTTTGCAGACCTTGACAATTACATCATCTACTATGTATAAAAGAAGATTATGGTTAAATACATACAACTATATAGATCATACACACAGATATATACAATTTATACTTTATTTACTTTATTAAAACTTTACAACTATAACTATTGGAAATACCAACTATCATACGTTTAACACTAATAAATAAATAATTATACGGCCTAAACAATACACCGTCAATGTCAGGGGAATATATGTTCCAACATCTTTTAGTCCGGCTCTAGCTTAATTTTTTTTTCACAAAATGATAAAAAACAAAAACAAAAACACAATTTAGTTTGAAAAGGTGCAATAACTTGATGAATTAATAATAATATAGAGCTATATATATGCATACAGATACAGTGCTCAACAAGACTTTCTCATATGTTTTATTAAGCGGTGATAACAGCTATATTAAAGATAGCAGTTCTCTATTTTCTTATTTTATTTTGAGCGATACTAACTTTTCAAAAAAATGTTCATAAAGTTTACAATCCATAAGACACACTCTCTATGTATACCTGATAGAAATCCTCGTTTCTAACAGGGTGAGTATTTGATTCGGTGATATTTTGATTCATTGTTCTTTATTTATTACACAATTAATACACAGTTAATTCTTCGTACTCTCTTTCCGAAGGAATTATTTTATTTACAAGTTTTATATTACAAACCTCTGTCTTTATATACTTGAGGTTTAGGGAGATATAATTTATTATTCACATTCATCAATTCCATATTCGAATGTCGTCATACAAACTTATCCGTTTATAAAGAATTGCGTAGTATATTCTACGTTTGTTATGCTCTTATAGTTGTCTTGTACTATACATCCTTAAATTATTAAGCTCAGTAATACCAAACAGTGAATGGTTCAATAAATTTTACAAATTTAGAACCCCATTGTTTAACTTTAAGCAAATATCTGTAAATGGGTCTTATATTTATTTAAACGATAAATGAATTAAAAGTAGAACTAATTGTTTCACAAACAACTGATAGGTACATTCTAACCTAGACGAAGACTACAGCCATTCATCCTGTGCGACGCTTCCTAACATTAACGAATAACTCTATTAAAATTAAGCTTACACCATAAGAAAAAATAGTGGAAAATGGATGCATCAGCATGAATTTATCTCTGCTAAATGACAGCTAGCGAGCTTTAATGCTGGAGTTGCAAGTATTTATATTACGATCGCTTATTTATGGCGATGTTTCTTAATACTATAAATGTATCTTCAAAATCAAAGTGGTTTCGAAGAATATATATCAAAATTTGTAGATATGGAAACAACACCCATAAAATAAAAGAAGTTATAACTCTGTATCATAAAAACACGTATCCCACCGTAAGTAGCATTATCTAGAGATCTTATTTCTTACTTGACCATCAATCTAGCAAACATAACTCAGATATAATATCTTGATAACACTATTATTTTCAACTGTCTAAACAGCTTTCTCAATGCTTTAGAGAGACCACAATTGTTAAGACCATAGTATTGAACTACCCATGATACACCAGATCTCTCTAGAAATCCCGAATAACCTCATATGTTGTTATACTTGGGTTCCTGATTTTGCATACTTACTAGCCCTCTTAAATTTATTTAAAAGCGTATATATATTTGCAATCCATGTAATATAGTATAATGATTACTAACAATTAAAAGGCAAACATTTTGAGTAAGTGCTTATTCTTCTTTATGAACGGATTTACTTGTATATGAAAAGCTCTTTGAAGTCAAAATTCTTCAACTTCTAATCTCCATCTTTCACGAAAAAGACTCAGTGGGTGTAATGTATGTAAAATACTCGTATTAAGGCATTGGTTACTTATAATAATAACTCGATGAATACATCAGTTTAATCGAAACGTTTTCAATGAGATATCATAATAGTTCAGGATTTAATCAAGTCTAAGACAAAACAACAACAGTCAGTGAACATATACTTCTACGGATCAATCGAGGATGTCATAAACATATAGTTTCTAAATTCAACAATGGGTTTTCCTTTAAAGTTAAAAAAGTATAACTCCAAATCGATAAAAATGAATGAATGTTTTTTTCTTTCTTTGACAATATACGGGTTATTGTCTCTGTCTTATCTGACTCATATACCTCGTTATAACCTATTCAATTATTAACAAAAACTCCTCATCCGCGGATATACGCCAATAATAAAATATTTCTAAATTTAGTAATTAAAGGCAATTATAGTCTATATAAAGTTGTGCTACGCAATGTTTTTCATATCAAATTATGAGAATAATTGAAACAAAAGATTCCTTAGTAGCGACATTACATCATTCAATTACAATAGGATAACTACACACGCACACAGAAGGGTTAGTTGCATTATTTTATAATATCCTTTTTACAAGTGTTGCTCTCGGAGTTAAATGGGTTTCCAAGAATGGAAAATGTGCCTTACATAAAAAGTATGAAAAAGAAGACATATATCAGAAACAATTACGCTAACCATGTTAGATATATTCTGGAACATTGGATGTGTCAACGTTAAATGACAAAGAGAAAAACTTTAAAAGACTCCTTTTATGTAATACTACCTTGTTTTAAGTAATCGAATTTCTTAAAGTTCTGTCTTTCTCTCAAAGTAGCAACGGCGAATTATAAAGGATAGATAGCGCCCTTTGTAAGTCATTATGAAGAAGCTCATAGTTTTATTGACTTCAATAACTCTTACATTGGGAAAATAATTTAATAAAACGCCAATAAAAAGATGCAGACGTGGGAATGCATCCGAGTATCTAACATACAGCAATGTATAATAATAAATAATAAAAAAAGGGGAGCACAATTTAGGATTCATTATACCCGGAATATTCCATCAGATCAATCTTTTCTCGTTACATAGTCTTCTATATGCATTAATACAAACGTCTAAATATTGGTATGTTACCGTTAACAACTTTCCGTTAGAGCAACCCCCAGAAAGTTAGAGTTTCTCAGGAAATTCATTACTTTTGCTTTTGTGATATTACTTACAACTTCCAATCTTCCATAAGAGAACTTTCAGAAGTTATTTGTTATTTCAGAATGCTGCTTCCTTTTTAGGAAACTTTCCGAATTGCATAGCTTTCTGCTTCCTTAGTTCCTTCAGATCGAATTACTACTCAATTATCCTTATTGTTCGAGTGCACAGTTTTTTATGCTGCTTCTACTTTCTTTTCTTTTTCTCTTGACCCCACCCCCACGCCATTGCTGATTTATCTTAGCCAGAAATCCATCCCCATTGAACAGATCAAAGAGCGCAGCATCTATTGTTTAATATTTAAGCAGATCCCACATGAAGCACTGAGCGAGAAATATATATGGTGAAGCAGTCAGATTATTTTATTTACTGCTGCAAGTCTATTACAGACAACTATCCATTTATAGTTATACGTAAATAGGAGCATGTACCTACCAACATACCGTTATGATAATAAGGAAATCATATTAAATCGACTGTACGATTATACTAACGCTTAGCAGATTATTTAGGAGATCTTGCAATGGTCAAGGAAATGAAATTGAAACCGATATTCAGGGACAATAACTAAGGACTACAATAAATTAGCAACAATGTTATCTCTTTTCATAATAGGACATAGCTGCCAAATACTGTAGGAAGCAGTTTAAAAAACAAAAAAAAATAATAACTTCAACGATGAATAAGAGACACTCCCTGCAGTCTTAAGCATACCATAACTTCATGAAAGAACGGGGATAATATATAAAACTTATTAGCTTTTCAATATTCTAACTTCCAAACCTTTATGGAATTTTTATAGATTTTGTACGCAATGGAGTGTAATATATGACAATGAATGCAGAAGATGAACTGCGGATATTTTTCTGTTTTTTGAGATTTCGTAACTCTTTATTTCCTATTCTTGCCTCCTTGATTTGCATTTACTTGCACTTTTATTGTATCCACGTTAATATTTTACCAATGAAGAATGTGGGAAGTATGTATTATATTAGACGCATATATATATTTTCTTCTCTTCGTTAAGAATCTCTTTGAGATCACTTAGAGGGAGATTCAAAATTTAATCATCAAAAGGAAATATGATATTCATTTTCTTTCCTTTTTATCACATCTACCGTTCATTTACTGCAAAACACGATGTTATCTCTTCAAGCCCTTTTTTATTACTCTGATGAAATGTGTACTTCCATATCTTAACAGTTGAGATTCGACATCCATATTAGATATCCCCATTTTCCTCGAAATTTTTCTTGCTGTTCTGCGCGCCTTGACTGTAACAAGAGTATCTTCGGTTAAATGAACAAACCTGTAATTGATAGGATACTTTATCTAATCCATCATTAAAAATTATCGACTAGATTGAGGTTCTGCATCTTTATATTCAATTTTATCCGGTTGTTTTTAGAAGATGGAACCGAATAAGGTCATATTCCAGATACATATGCCATTTTACAGCCATAGGTTGACTTCAATTAAAGTTTATTTCAGCACAAACTTCTACTAACTGCTTTCATTTCTATTTTAATTTTTGTTCCTGAACAAATCTTAATATTCACTTTTAATGTCATCCACAATAATTTCCCTGCGACCAAATATGTCGTTATTATTCTCTCCCTACTATGACTCTAATATCTAATTGTTACATATTTGGATCCTTTATATTTAGTTTGTAGTGCCCAAGTGAATGAGTAGATCAATAGCGATATAATTTTAATTAAGACATATCCAAGTAAAAGAAATCCTTCCTTCTTTAAATCACAAACCAAATGACACCGAATTGATATATAAGGCGGACTAATTTCCTTTGATATATCGTCAAGAATAGTTCCAGTGATATATTTTTCAATCAATTATAAAATTTTTATGAATTCTAGATAACATATTATTCTTTGTTGACAGAAATATCGCAGATCTAATAGCAAAAAAATTATCTCTTTCACTTCTGAAATTTGTTTTTGAGATGATCTCCTCTAACCGTTTTAGTAGTATATCTGCTTCTCGAATAATGAAATGGATTTTCTTATTCAATTCAATGCTTTTAATAAAAACTGCCAACGCAGCAGAAGGCTGCAAACCCCAATCAAAAGGGACTCCTGGTTTCGACATGTCTTTATACCATTATATCTATGCTGATGTAAATGCAGGCCCAGGGTTCTGTTTTTCAAGTGAATACGAAAAGACAGAGTTTCAACAAGGTGGTTATCAAACCTACGGTGGTGGGTTATTTGGTACCGCTACAGGTATTTATGATGTTACTTTAGATATTCAATTATATGATTTATGTACCCCTACTACTGGTACTCTACCTTCCAATTTTAATTATGGTGAAACGTTTACAATCTCTAATTTTACAATGCTACTTACAGGTTACTTCTTACCCAGACAAACAGGTCAATATGTATTCAATTTAGTTGCAGACGATTTAGCTTATCTATCATTTGGTGCTGGTAATGCTTTCGAATGTTGCGACGAGCAAGGTACTGTTAGTGATCCTGAAGCTTTCGATTTAGTTGTTCTTTGGAGAGCACCAAATGATATGTCTGGGTCTGTCACATATAATTTGGAGGCCGGTGTTTACTATCCAATCCGTTTATTATATGCCAATAGAGATTACCATGGGGCATTGAAATTGAGTTTCCAAGATCCAAGTGGTACTGTATACACCGACTTTAATGACCATATTTATCAGTTTCCCGATGAACCAGATGGTTGCCCAAATAATATTCGTACTTCAACAACTTTTTGGACTGGTTCTTATACTACTACGTATACTACATCAGTATACACCACAACAGGCTCAGATGGTATTGCTACAACTGAAACTTTGTATGTTGTTCAAACGCCAGATGACAGAACTCATATTTCTACTGCTACCACTCAATTTACACAAGGTACCGCAGATGTCACAACTACATATTCAACAGCAACAGGTGTAATCACTGGTACGGAT
>PPOO01000250.1:0-12532 GCA_003708545.1 Maudiozyma turicensis
ATTATGTTCTGATTGTTGGAAATTTTTCATTTTATTACCCATATTACCATAGAAAGCAGCTTCTGCGGAAGAAGTTGTATTACAGTACATAGCCCAGGCTTCATCAATTGCTTGGATAATATAATCAAAGCAACGTTCTCTAGCGATTAAATCTTGTTTTGGGACAGAATTCTTTCTAAACGAGCATATAGAGCCCGGTCTACTAGTACTCTTTCTCTTATCTGTTGGTAAAGAATTGGCTTTATAATTAGTTTCGGTATCAAAGGTATTATTATCGTTATTATAGCTATCGTCTTGACTTGTACTTTCAATATCAATACTGGAATCATTTAATTGAATATCCTTACTTGATAAACTATGTAAAGTAGATGGAGTGAATTTGATGTCAAAATAAGAATCTAATAAAGTAGTATTATTCTTATTAGTGTAGGTAAAAGTGTTGGTATCGAATCTAGGTGATTTAGTAACTTTAAAAGAAGAATTACGAGGGATATCGTTTTCTACTATATCTGAACCATGGCCTGATTCATTCTGTAAAGAATAGCCGGTTACAAAATCAGTGTAAGATCTTTTTGTTGAGAATGGCATAGTAAAATAATATGTATGTGTGTTTTTTGAAAATTTCTGTGAAATTTTGTTTTTTGATTTTTCTTTTTTGTTTAATTTAAAAACCAATAATTGATTGTTATTATGAGCAGCTCAATGAAGGCGTCAAAATATAAGATGAAAAAATAGGAGTGTATGCAAAATATAAGATATGAAATAAGACGTTATTTGGATACTCCTAAAACAAAATTAAAATTAATTTAATTGTGACGTCCTTCTAAACCTTGTCTTAAAAAAGTTTTTTTTCTTCTAAATGAAAATACTAAAATATGTTGTTAAATAATGTGTAACTATATCAACTTCCGAATGTGTCAATATATCTTTACCGTAATAACCAGGAATTCTCCGAAGAAAAAAGACTATTATGAATAATAATAAAAAAATTAATGCGAGTGTAGCAGAGAAGTGCAGTATAGATAACGCTTAATATGAATTTCTTTTTGTCGAAAAGAAAATAAATATGAAACCCTAATATGAAACCCTACTTGCAGTGATTAGCCCTATGTAACCCTAACCGCTTGATGATAATATATGTAACCCTAGTAATAGGTATACTCTCGTTTGTAGTGATGTAAAATCGTCAAGAAAAAAGTTTCAGGAAAGTGGTTTGAATTGTTGCATAAACCGGACAAATTTTAGAAAATTAAATGTTTGTGTAATTTTCGTCCCGCTCAAGCTCGCCTCTGATTGGTCCAATGGCTTTTTTTCTAAGGTAAAATCCAATTTTGTTCCGTTTCCGACAAGAAAAAGTTTTCTACACCCACACACCCTGGAAGAACAAGGAGGCCGAATGCCCATAATAAACAAGATATATCAACTTCAATACCAAAAGGATACCATTAAATGGAACCTTATGAAGTTGAAAATAGTTTCATCAGAAAGCTTGAGTTTCCAACTTTCTGATGGTACCAACAAAAATTACATATGATTCTGTTTATTTACTATAAAACACGTCCAAATGCCAATTTTTGGCGAATTTTGACTATCAAACTTTTTTGCCACCGTGGTATTACTAACATTATGCGCGTCGCACAGATAGAAAAAAGCAGCCCTAACGATGAAGCATAAGCCCTATGTATTGGAACAACCCCATGGTAGGGTTTCAAAGTTCTCAAAGGAAATATCATTGTTGACGATCAAAACACAAGATGTTTCTGACAAATTAATAAAACCGTTATTATCTTTATGAAAACAGTGGTATAGCTAAAAAAAAAAAGTAGCTTGGAAACTTACTTTTGAACCTTTAAGAATCTTAAATAATCTTGGGTGAATGGATACATGAATGAGCGTTAAAGTTCTTGTAGAAATGTAAAGCATTCATTTTATTCTTGGTAGCAAAAAGTGGATAAAGATGAGCTAAATATCTTTGAAATTTTATTAACAGCTTTAAAATCAACTACTAGTCAACATGCTTTTTTCTTCAATTGAAATTAATACTGGAACCTCTTTTAATCAATGTGTGCCTATATAATTTAGCTTAGTTATGATTTTTTTATCGAGCCATACCTATGGTGTTGAAAGAAACAAATAGCAGCGCAAGTCAATGTTGTACCATTTCCTTGATATTTTGTAATTCTAAAATATGCTGTTCATCTTCTAATAAATAAAACAGTTAGCTCCTCTATTTCGGGCAGTTCCAATGTTCAGTCAAAAAGTCAGATATATAGCCATATACCAGAAAAATTATTATTGATTTCTAGCGTTAGTCAGACTCACAAAATTATGTCATTAATCATTGTTGTATTTGTAACATATATATCGTCTTGATTAAATTGAGGAAAATAAAAGAAGGTTAAGTTGTAAATAACCTCCTTTATCATATAATGAAATCATTAAAAGGATGGGAAAAATAGTTGTTGTGTATTATAATTGTTACAACAAATCAACAATCTGCCATTTCCTTTTTCAAATTACTACATTTTTTAATTTTTTCTGCTTTCCTTTTTTCCTTCCTGTTTCTGCGTACAACAGGCATCATCAGATTATGTTTTAATTTATTTTGAGATATATCAAGATTCCGCACTTTTTTGTTTGTTTTTTTACCCTTTTTGCGTATAACTTACGGATACAACAATTCGATGGGTAACCGCACCATTTCTCCGCTGGAATAGTTGAATCAAGCCGGTGGGTGTAATATCTGCGTTTCTCTTAGGAAGTGAAGGGACATTTATAATAAATAAGAAGTAAAGTGATATCCCATTGAGTTATATCGAATTCGTGGAGGAGAGGGTCATTAGCCATTTGAGAGAGATATCTTGGTAAAGTGAACAATTGATTCTATTTCGAATTCTAGAATTGTACTTTGTTTTTTTTAAGCAGAATGACTAGTTGAGGAATATTTACCTTATTGATAGCAGTTTTATGTTGAGCGTCATACACACACAGAGCAATTTATAAACGATATATACCCCAATAAATTTTAGAACCAGAATGCCTTCACCCATACAATTGGATCCTGACTATACCAGAGATAATGTTTCACAGGCAAGCGATGGTGTTCCGTATGATAATGTATATACAATATATAACAGAAATGAAATAAATGAAACGGATTCAACAGACAAAATACCTAAACAAAACAAGGTTTCATTCGAGGATGGTTTAAAAGATAGTTTAACAGCAGTATGTACACTATTTGATAACATTTTCTTTTTGAGAAATATTGGCATAATAAGTGAAGAAAATAAAATTTATCAAAAATTAAATAAAAGTCAATTTGGTTCTAAGATCTGGTTAGTATCTTTGTTACTTTCATTGAGAAGATCTTTTAAAAAAATTATAGATAATCTAAAGTTAAGAAAGAAATACCAACTTGAAATGATAAAATGCAAGAATGTTAATTTAAAGGATAAACAAGGACATCAGGTTCAAAGAATTTTAAGCAACAACTTAAGAATTATACTAAATCATGTACTCGATTTTTTACAAGATTTTCTATACATGATGATAATCCTTATTGATATTCTGAATCAGAATAAGAAATTATTAAGATGGAAGAAATGGTGTGAGTACTCGTCAAATCTTATTAATATCCTAAAATTCTTTACAGCTAATCGTAAGATCATTCATTAGATTTTTTTAGTTTCTAATTCACATCTGCATTATCATATATTATACGTACGTACTAATATATTTATATATTTAGAAGATATGATTATTTAATATTAGACAGATAAACCTAATTCCTTTAGGAATGCATCCTTCTTTGGTGGTCTACCTAGGAATTCAGTCAACTTGTCATTGATCTCATATAAACCACCGTTGGCTAATACAATATCTCTATACTGAACACCGACTTCACTATTTAATGGATTTGGTAAAAATTTGGTGTAATACATATCTGTAGCAAAAACTTCAGCCCACATGTAACCATAGTACCCGGCAGAGTATGAATCGGACATGATATGCCCGAAGGAATCATAACCTTTAGTGTATTCACTACCAGTTTCAACAAAACAAATCTCTTCTCTTGTTTCATTCCATAATTCTTCTAAATTTAATTTACCTAATTCTTTAGTGGTATGAACCTTCATGTCAAATAAACCGAAATGTAATTGTCTTAAAGCAAATAAAGCACCGTTAACATGTTTGGTCATAATTAAAGATTCTAATAATTGCTCAGGAATCTTTTCACCTGTCTCGTAATGAGAGGATAAAGATTGCAATTCATTTTTGTTCCAAGTCCAAAATTCCAACATTTGAGATGGAGCCTCAACAAAATCCCATGGAGTTGCACCTGGACCATTGAATCTAGCTAATTTGTTTTTACCTACTAAATCATGAATACCATGTCCTAATTCATGAAAGAAAGTAGTAATTTCATTATGTTTTAATAAAGATGGCTTAGTAGCAGTAGACTTTGAGAAATTACAAACTAATGCAGTAACAGGGTATGATCTTTTACCTTCGCTGTCGACAAATGAAGAAGAAAGACCAAAATTGGCAGCATGCCCATATTTACCATCTCTTGGGTGTAAATCGAAATAAATCCAACCAACGAATTCTGGCAATTCAGGATTATCCATCTTCCAAACAGCTAATTGTTTCACATCTGGATGCCAAACAGTTTTCTTTGCTGGGTCAGTTTCTTCGATAAATTTCAATTTTAGTAAAGTTTCATAAATGCCTAACATGCCTTTAATGGTTGAATCGATTGGATAATAATCAGAGATTTTCTCTAAATCAACATTGTAGTTATCCTTCAAATATTTGTTGTCATAGTAACGATGATCCCAGATATAGTAATGACCGTCATAAGGAATGTTATTCTCCTTACAAGTCTTCTCCTTTAATTGTTTCAAAATTTCAATCTCTTTTGCACCTAATGGTTTTAATCTATCCTTCAAATCTGTCAAGAAATGCAAAGCAGTTTCTTGATTCTTAGCCATCTTAATTTCTAAATTATAATTAGCGTAAGTTGAATAACCTAATAGAGTAGCAAGTTCATCTCTTAATTGTAAAGTTTCCTTGAACAATTTTTCATTTTGTGGAACTTTGCTTTGATCAGCATTGAATGCTAATCTTCTTGTTTCAGGATTATTAGCTGTCTTTAATACAGGGAAAATATCTGGATACTTGAATGTAACTTTGTACTTTTCGATACCTGTTTCGTTATCGGTAAACTTTTCAAATTGTTCCATAACTGTTGGAGAAACACCATCTAATTCTTCTTTAGTAAATGAGATAAATTCTTTCTGTTCACCTAAATTAGTAGAAAATTGAAGAGCATTAGATGCAAGTTTCTTCTTAACATCTTTCACTAAATCTCTTTTCTCCTTTGGTAGATTCAATCCTGCACGGACATAGTCCTTATGGACTTTTTCTACAAATCTAAAGATTTCAAAATTATCTGGTTTGGCCTCAATGAATTTATCTTTATTAGCTGAGATGTCTTTCCAAATTTTATCAATTTGAATAAATAAATCATATCTTAAAGAGGCTTCAATTTCGAAATTTTGTAATAATTCAGTGGCTTTAAAGGAAGAATCTCTAATATCTTTATCGGAGGAAACATGTTGTAGGAAACATAATTGATTAACCAACGGACCACTACGATTTTCTTGTTCCATGAAAGGCACAACAAAATTTTCAATATTTGGATTTTCAATAGCTGCTAATTTGTTAAATAATTGATTGGCATTATCAATGATGCATTCAGCATCGAAGATAATTCTCTTGGGATTCCAATTCCAATTTGGTGGATTAGATGGAGCAATTAGTTTCTGTGTGAATGTATCAGTAGTCATTGTTGAGAAAGATTTACCACCTGGGAAATTAATTAAATAGTTATTATTCTTAGATAAACAATGAGCAGTGACTCCAATTGTTAATGCACAAAAGAGAGTTTTCCTATTAGTAAATGAAGTATGGAGTAACTTTGAAGTTGAACTTTTGATTAAATTTTTCAAAACCATCCAACTTACTCGAGGCAAACTATTTATAGTATTGCGAAAAGAAAAAAGAAAAAGAAGAAAGATATGGCAGCAATTATCAATTATTGAAAAATATATTGTTCTTCTTATCAACTTGATTGTGTCAAATTGCAACTCAATTGTTTGTTGAATCTTAACACCTATGTGTCTGGTAGTGTTCCCTTATTATAATTTCCCTCTATTTTCACACACGGCGTAAAAAAGAAAATCTTGTTGCTAAGGGCTTTTAACTAACCAAAAACCTAATAAACGACCGTACAAGATTGTAATCTGAGTAATAAACTCCAATTATGACAGAAGATAGTCATTTCTTGAGTATAACTATCGGTATATATTGTCAAGCTGTAATTATTTAACAGATAATAATGTTAAATGTACCAGATACATTACTTTGAGGTACTATTTTGATGGTTTTTGAGTTGAATATATTTTTTATCACTATATCACTTTTGTTTACTTAGCCGAACTTAATTGAACACCACCGAATAAGTTACCAAAACGTAAATTTACAAGGATCTCATAAAACTGGAGAATTCTTCTGAATTTACACATCTACTCAAATTACTCTATAATAGATCCCACAGTTTGATGAAAAAGTTTAAACATACTATAGCACACACACATATATTTTGTCGTAGTTAGATACAAGATTATTGATAGAAATCCTCGTTTCTAGCAGGTTGAGCAATATTAGTAGTGTTAGCTTGATTCATTTTGTTGATTAATAATATACAGTGTAGTATACAGTAAATTCTTCGTACTTTCTTTCGGAAGGAATTATTTAATTTATATATTTTGTTTTCTAAACCTCTGTCTTTATATATTATAGATAGGGTTGTTTTCTTTATTCTTCACATTTGTGAACCTTGTATTCAGATGTCGTCATATAAGCCTATTCATCTACATTAATCGCGCACAATATTCTTCTATTCATTTAACGTGTGCTACGTACTTGGTTTATTCTTTTGCTCTTATGATAGTCTTACACTATACATCCTTGGAATATTCAGCTCAGTAATTATTGAGCTACTCTTAAATGTACGTACACAATTGCATTTATACTAGAAATTACTTTATTGACTAGACGTTACTTGAAGAGGAACGACAAATGGGAGTCAAAGTCTAGTCTTTAGATGCTCTTATATTTGTGAATGTAACCTTTTTGTACTATACAAGGTTCCAAATGGACGTTGCTTCACATATCACCTAAAATGAACAGGATAACTATATGCGTTGCTTCACATACATAGTTCCCGATTTTTGATTGTCGTTACATGTTGGATGCACATCTTGTGTCCACTTTCTAAACTTCCAAAGTTCCTTTTGTAATATTCAATATTTGACACATTCTCATGGATTCCATCAACTAACCTATGAGCCAATCAGATCCGGGAACGTCGCCAAACAATACTTCCTCATAATTTCAAAATTTCGATAAACCGCCCACAGAAAGACCGCGGAGGAAACGAACGAAAAAACGAGAGTTGAAATTGTGTTAATGGTACTATGAGTGATGCTGACCAAATTGTTCAATCTATCACTTAGTGGTTCAGTTATGATTAAAGGGTTCTTACTCAAGGACACAACTTTTTATAGCGGTAGAAAAGGATAACATATATCAGATATTCAACAAATGAAAACTCACGTACTCTGTATTAGGTGAAGTATTTTGAATTGCTTTTCAACACGATAGAAACGATTTTGCAGTTTATTATCCCCTTCTTTTAATATCGATTAATAATTACAGTATAAGAATGTCTGAACAAAAACAAAAATCAAACGATCAAACACTTACGACTACAACTCCAACCATTGATAAGTCGATTTTAAACGATAAATGGGATTTAGTTCTATCAAATGTATTAGTTAAAGCAGGTCTCGGGTTCGGTGTAGGTGTCGCAGCATCTGTATTGTTCTTTAAAAGACGTACATTCCCAGTATGGTTAGGTATTGGATTTGGTTTAGGTAGAGGTTATTCCGAAGGTGATGCAATCTTTCGTTCTACAGCAGGTGTTAGAACTGTTAAAGTTTAAAAGAATCAAACAAAACATATTAACGATACAATACTTAAATGATTAATAAAAAGATCAAACATTCCACATACTTCAATCTAGTAATATTAGTCTAATCGTAATTTTATTACTCAACATATAAGTGTACATATTTATACGTATATAAATTTAATTATTTATTCATAATTCTGGTCAATAATATTGAAATCATATCTTTCTGTTTCTTAAAATGGTACAGAGGTATTTCATTGGATGCCGTTTACGATCTAACGGTTACACCATCCACGAACATTCTTCTTTAGTTCTAATGAATCAAAATGTGAATTTGCAACACTCATTTACCATATGCATATGTGATACAATCAAAAGGCTCAGCTAGATAGTCAATGTCCTTCACAGGATGAAACATGAATCTTCCTATATTTTATCTTCCATTTATAGTGAAAATCCTGACATCATTTCTATCTGTTTCATCAAACTATCATCTGCAGCTTTCTTATTCTGATCAATATGCTTCTTTATTACAAGATCTCGTTGGTGACCCTCTAATAGATCACTCTTATGTAATGCATTCTTTTTAATCTGATCATTTTGTCCCGCAGATTTATTCAACTGCTTATTTATTTCACCTGCATCTAATAACATTGCACCTTGCTGTTTATTCATCTTTTCTACTTGAAATTTGGTCTTCTTTCTTTGAGATTCTGAAATCACATTTTTTATCTTTTTATTACTCCTGGCATTTTTACCAGATCTATTGTTCCTCTTCGTTATTTTAGCCATGATATATAAATATAAAGATGTAACGTCAAAGATATTTCTGGTGTTTTATCTCAAGTATTTATATATATTTAACTTGAATGAATATCTTACTGAAATAATATAACATTTATATTGATGTGATTATAATGAAGTTAAAAAATAAAATCACCATCATAAGAAATACCGCAGGCGAAGGCCAATGTGGAATTTTCTCTCTCAGTACTCAAGTGATGAGTTTGAAAATTTTTCATTTTCAAAAAAAATTTGTTGCTCATCGGTATTAGATTATACACTTAATAACAGATATATGAATAGAGCAAGTTACATTAGGTACCCTTCTTTAATTAAATATACTGAATCAAGAAATATTCACCATATATATACACATATTTGTTTCATAACGTATAGAGATGGTGTCTACTAACAATAAGGATAAGCCTTGGGATACGCCAGATATTGATAAATGGGCTATCGAAGAATTTAAACCGGAAGATAATGCCTCTGGCTTACCATTTATGGAAGAATCAAGTTTCATGACTTTATTCCCTAAATATAGAGAAAAATATTTGAAATCTATGTGGGGTAGTGTCACTAGGGCATTGGAGAAACATCATATTGGTTGCACTTTAGATTTAGTTGAAGGTTCAATGACAGTCAAGACAACTAGAAAGACTTACGATCCTGCTATTATTCTAAAGGCTCGTGATTTAATTAAATTATTAGCCCGTTCCGTTCCATTCCCACAAGCTGTTAAGATTTTAGAAGATGATATGGCATGTGATGTTATTAAGATTGGTAATGTTGTTACCAACAAAGAAAGATTCGTCAAGAGAAGACAACGTCTAGTTGGGCCAAATGGTAATACTTTAAAAGCATTAGAATTATTAACTAAATGTTATATTCTTGTACAAGGTAATACAGTCAGTGCTATGGGTCCATTCAAAGGTTTAAAAGAAGTTCGTCGTGTTGTGGAAGATTGCATGAAAAATGTTCATCCAATTTATCATATCAAAGAACTTATGATCAAAAGAGAATTAGCAAAGAAACCTGAATTAGCTAACGAGGATTGGTCTAGATTTTTACCAATGTTCAAGAAGAGAAATGTTGCACGTAAGAAGCCAAAGAAGATCAGAAAGGAAAAGAAAGTCTACACACCATTCCCACCTGCTCAATTACCTAGAAAGGTTGATTTAGAAATTGAAAGTGGTGAGTATTTCTTAAGTAAGAAGGAAAAGGAAATTAAAAACCGCGAAGAACGTAAAGAACATCAAGAAGAGAAACAAAAGGAAAGAGAAACTGAAAGACAAAAGGATTACATTGCTCCAAAGGAAGAAAAATATTCAAGTTCCATAACGAAGAAAGATAAAACAGGGAAAAAGTATCATAAAGATGAGAATGATGGCGATGAATCTATGGAAGAATAATTGAACTTCATATAATAACGACAAAAAAGGAGCAAAAACGGCTGCAATATTTTGCAAACAGGTTCAGCATAAACATAAAATATTATTTTCTAGCTTATCAGTTTTCCCTTTCTGTTCCTTTGATTTCACATCCTTCAAACTCTGAATGCTAGCATAACACATACACTCTCATAAATGCACTCTTCAAGAAATTAAGAACACTGTACAATAATTATATACATAATCCATACTGAATTACATACCTTACAATCGAGAAATTACTTACAATACCTCAGGCAGGGTATAAACTGCCGAGTATGTATATATAAACGCCATATATAAACCAACTGACCCCATACCTTGTTTCAATAGTCGCTATCATATCTGTTTGAGTTAAACTGAAATTTCATTGATGCTTAACTATGGGGAGGGGGCGACGCGTCTTTGAAGAAATATCCTCAACGGTAAGAAATTACTCGAGACGCGTAAATTATAAATAATAAGAGATTCAGCAGAATGACAAATGCTGTATTAGTGATGATCACAATTTCATATAACTAGAAATATTTTTTCAAAATACTTATAGTATATTCAAAGATAGCTTGCATTAACCTGTTTATTATATCCATATACAGTACATTCAATACAACCTAATAAAGAGATGGATTCTTTGCTAGATTCGTTAATACCTCTAAAGACAAAGAAGAATAAGAAGAGAACTACATATCAAAAAACAACTTCTACAGATGCCGAAAACAATGAAGTAACCAATTTATCAGGAACTGGGTTTCTCTTTGATAATAACACGATTGACAAAATAAAGCACCGTTTAAATGACGAAAATGTCGATGGATCTGAAGAAAATTCAAATAACAAGGAAGATGAGATACGAAATAATGCTTTTGGTTTACAGAATCAATTAATATCTGATCTATATGACGGCGGTGAAGATTTAGAGGAAACTATGGAGAAGACACAAGCAATAGAAAAGCAGACAACAACAGTCAATTCGGATTTGTTAGGAATACAATCGTCAACTGAATTAATTGCCACTCGGATAATTACGAAATCTGTGCCCGGAACCATTAATTCTACAAATAGCACATTAGAACAAACCCAAATCATCGAACATGCGCATTTGAATGCTACACATATCAATAATACACAAAGACAAACCTCTCCTGTTATGGACATGCAACAGACGCAAATTATTGGCAAACCAAACCATGCTGATTCTGTCGAGACCGTTAATTCTATTCATCAAACTCAAACGCAGATAATCCAACCAATTGTAAACGAGCCAACCGATGAAATTGCTACTCAGATTATAATTCATAAGCCCAACGATGAAAATGAAGATATATCAGTAACCCAAAAGATCACAGGAGAAAGTGATATCAATATTTTTAATTTTACTCAAAATTTTAACAAATCATTATTCAGTGACATGGTTGGACCTCAGAAAACCCAATTAATCAACAACAGCAACAACAGCAACAACAATAATAATACGTCGATATCCGAAGAAACAACAGACACACAAGTGATCAAAAATGACGCAACTCAAATAATACCTAAAATAACAGAAAGACAATCTGATTCACTAACCAATTTGAAAACTCAAAAAGATCAATTAAGTACAGATTGCGAAAGTAGCGAACATTATGATAAAGCAACCGATAAAGTACAGGAAGCACACTACGATAAAACTCAAGCTGATTCAAGCTTTTTGAATACACAATCTTCAGCTAACAATGATATACAGATTGACCAAACCGCTGCTGACAAACCACAAAACCTAAAGATTCATGCTATTCAAAAATTATTGGCCGAACAAGAACAGGAAAAGGAACGTACCAGATTAATTGAATATAAAAGACCGATTAAGAAACTCGTTTCAAAGTTGAAATTTTCCAAAGATGATTTCCTTGCTGATTTTGACGATAGTGATGTTAGCGAGGAGGAAAGAGAAGAAGAGAAGGACAATGATCAACCAGCAAATAAACCTACTTCCACCGAGAGTAACATTCTAGAAGAACAATTCGAGAAGGAATTAGATGAATTTGATAGATCCAATCTGTCTAACAATTTCAACAGAGAAGGAATCAATGACCACGATGGAGATGATGAAGAACACAGTTTCATAAATAAGGATATGACTAACTCTGATAATAAGCCACCACTTCATATTACAGGGTTAATAAACTATGAAACAGAATTGAAAAAAGAAATTCATTCAGAACAATATATCAACTTGGATGAAGATAGTAGTGATTCAGATTCAGGAAATACTCGATTATCCCATGCTTCAAAGGCC
>PPOO01000408.1:0-20267 GCA_003708545.1 Maudiozyma turicensis
CACACACACACACACACACACACACACACACACACACACACACACACACACACACACACATATATAACAGATGCAACTATGGCAGGTTCGATTAGTACAGAGGCCTCTGTGGACTCCGCTTTACATCAAGCTTTAAAATTTCATAATGAACGTGTCTCTATAATAAACGAGGATCCAAGTTCCAGAACGTTCTTATTTTGGTTTGTCGTTTCATGTTATTTCCCTGTAATTACAGCATGTTTAGGTCCCGTTGCCAACACCATTTCAATAGCATGTGTAGTAGAAAGATGGAGAAGTAATAGAATCGAATACGTTGATCGTGGTGTTAATGGAATCCAAGCAATTCCAATTAAAATATCAGATCCAAAGGGA
The DNA here is from genome assembly GCA_003708545.1 of Maudiozyma turicensis. Classification (NCBI taxonomy): domain Eukaryota; kingdom Fungi; phylum Ascomycota; class Saccharomycetes; order Saccharomycetales; family Saccharomycetaceae; genus Maudiozyma; species Maudiozyma turicensis. The sequence continues at coordinate 373 of PPOO01000408.1, forward strand.
ATATTCGCAATTAATATTTTATCTCTAATTATGGGTTTCATCTCAAATACCGTGTTGATCATGCATTTCACAAGAAAACTAAGTTATTTAAAATCTCAAGCAATTAATATTACAGGTTGGTCATGTGCGGGTTGGTTATTATTAGCCGATGTAATATATTGTTCAAAATATAATATGCCAAATGGTGTACATAAAACCATAGGTTTCTGGTACGCTTGTTTCACTTGTGGATTATATTTAGCTTGTGCAGGTACATTAAGTTTACATTTCATCGGATTCCGGTTAGGTAAATATCCTGCAACATTTAATTTATTCACGAATGAAAGATCAATTATTTTATTCACAGTCTTCTTATCCCTATGGTTAATTTGGGGTTCCGCAATGTTCTCAGGTTTAATTAATATCTCTTATGGTAACGCATTATATTATTGTACTGTATCATTATTAACCGTGGGATTCGGTGATGTTTTACCACCAAGTATCGCTGCAAAGATTATGGCTTTAATCTTTTCAATGAGTGGGGTTCTATTATTAGGTTTAATTGTATTCATGACAAGATCAATCATACAAAAATCTTCAGGTCCAATTTTTTATTTTCATAGATTAGAGAAAACAAGAGCTCATACGTGGGAGAAAATTAATAAAGGCAAATTAAAATTATCAAATAAGGAATCCTTCGAATTAATGTCACAATATAAACATTCCGCAAATATCAAAGAACATTTATATTCCTTAATGGTAACAACTATCGTCTTTTTAATGTTTTGGTTATTAGGTGCACTCGTGTTTCATTATGCAGAGGGTTGGTCTTATTTCAATTGTATCTATTTCTGTTTCCTTTGTTTATTAACAATAGGTTACGGTAGTGATTTCGCTCCTTCAACTGGGGCCGGTAGAGCATTTTTTGTAGTTTGGGCAATTGGTGCCGTCCCATTGATGGGTGCGATCCTATCAACTTTAGGTGACGTACTATATGATACTGCAAGCAAAATTGATAGTAGTTTTGCTAAAAAATTTGGTTTTGCCATGAAATATATGATAGTAACAACTGTATCCAAAAGAGTTAGATCTCGTCGTGATAGACACAGACGCAGACACAGGCACAGACAACAGCAACAACAACAATTATTTGTTACACCAAATAATATTGTCGATTCTGTAGATGATGCTCAGGATAATGATGTAACCCCAAAATTAACCTCTGATTTGTCATATAATCCATCAATAAATCAACATAGCGACAATTCACAGAATAATACCGCCAATATCAATACAAACAGTAATAATCATACAAATGGTACTAATGGTGATGATATCGATGAAAGCTTAAGATTCAGTGGATCTGAATTAGAAGCTAACAAATCACCAATCGAAGAAGATTTAGAAGCTCAAAAAGAACTGCAATCTCGTAGAAATAGTATGAAAACTAGAAGTACACACCCTAATAATACAGAGATCAATGGAAACGACGGTGGTAGCATTAATGACGCTGAACAATCAGTTAGTCCAGATGACGACCCAGAATCATTGGACCCCTTAGAAATTGTCAACTTACTTACTGATAAGGATATCACTGAAACTCGTGACGCTCTTTTTTACAAATTACAAGATTTACAAAGACAATTAATTGATTTAAAAAAATTACATCAATTATCAATCACAAATCCAAATTATTCATTAAGTTTCCAACAATGGACCAATTTAAGAATTTTAAATCAACATTCTCTGAATGAACAAAATCATAGTACCGAATTAGATGAATCAAATTTTTGGCTTTCTGCAAATACGCCATTGAGATTAACTTAAATGAACCACATTATGCGTTCAATAGATTATTTAGACACATCAACACTCAAATGGAAAGATTATTACACGACACTAGAAATCTTATTGCAGAAAGAGATCATTTCACTTCTGCTTTCTTAGGTTTACACCAACATTCAGGTTCTAGATTTCATGGTCATAACAGAAAAAGAACATTCACTAATCAATCATTACCAATACATTGGAATGAACATATTTTCGAAGACATTCATCCGGATAGAACATTCTTAAGAAAATCTTATTCAGGAAAGGATGACGAAGAATCCCTAGCAACTGCAAATTCTTCAGATACTCAAAAAGCGGATCCACTTTCCAATCCATAATACAATACAATACATCGAATCATATCATTTCTAATACTCATCATGACTGTATGGACACATTTTTTTTTCTTTCATACTTTATTTATAAATATTCATAGCATTACTGCATTTAAGTTATAAATCATTTTTTACAAGATTTACTGATATACTTCATATATAATTATCTCTTGACGTTACTTTGATTCTTGTGATCCGTCATCGCTATGTACGAATTTGTGCCATCATTAGTAAAAGATCCGGATCTTCGCCATTCATGAGGCTGAAAATCGATGAACTCCATTTAAAGAACTTTCAAGAAAAGGACTCTAAACATATTCATATGTATTCCAACATCATATAATCATAGTGAATATCAACGTTCACGATTAGCTACCCAGAAATATAACAATTATAAAGTTGTTCATTTGATCAATTTAATTTATAGTAGCGAGTCTGAATTATGGCCGGTCAAGTAGGGGGTGTCCTGTCTGGGGCAAACCCATTCCACTATAACTCTAGTTCACCACTGACTTTATTCTTATTCCAAACATGTCTAATTCTAGCGACATGTAATTTATTGCATCTTTTCTTCGGTAAATTACGTCAACCAAAAGTGATATCAGAAGTCATTGCAGGTATTATATTGGGACCCACAGTTTTCGGACAGATCCCAAATTATACGGAAACTGTATTTCCTGCATCATCTATCCCTGGATTAAATTTAACAGCTAATCTAGGGATCATCCTTTTTATGTTCTTCCTTGGTTTGGAAGTCGATACTGCTTTCATGAAACGGCATTTAAAAACAGCTTTATCGATGGGTATTGCAACATTAGCTGTTCCATTCGGTTTTGGTTGCCTTTTAGCAATTCCATTGTATCATAATTATTCAAGTGAAGCAGACACCGGGAGAAATGTTAAGTTCACCGTGTTCATGGTCTTTATTGCAGTATCTATGTCTGTTACAGCATTCCCAGTCCTATGTAGAATCTTAAATGAATTAAGATTGATCAAGGATAGAGCAGGTATTGTCGTTTTAGGTGCTGGTATTATTAATGATATCTTAGGTTGGGTTCTTTTAGCGTTAAGTGTCATTTTATCAAATTCGGAATCAAGCCCAGTTAATACAGTTTATATCTTATTATGCACGTTTGGCTGGTTTCTAGTTTATTTTTACCCATTGAAATATGTGCTAAGATGGGTTCTTATTAGAACTCACGAATTGGATAGAAATAAACCTTCTACTTTTGCAACAATGAGTGTGCTTTTTATTATGTTTATATCGGCATATTTCACTGATATCATTGGTGTTCATGCAATCTTTGGTGCTTTCATAGCTGGTCTTGTAGTACCAAGAGAAAACCATTACGTTGTGAAATTGACTGAGAGAATGGAAGATATCCCAAATATTGTTTTGATCCCAATATATTTTGCTGTTGCCGGTTTAAATGTTGATCTGACTTTACTGAATGAGGGTAAAGATTGGGGTTACATTTTTGCAAGTATTGGCATTGCTATTGCAAGTAAAGTAGTTTCAGGTTCTGTTGTAGCAAAATTACATGGCTTATTTTATAGAGAATCGTTGGCAGTAGGTATCCTAATGTCTTGTAAGGGTATTGTTGAAATTGTTGTATTAACAGTTGGATTAAATGCAGAAATTATTAGTAAGAAGATTTTCGCAATGTTTATCCTTATGGCTTTAGTTTCTACTTTTGCTACTACTCCATTAACACAGTTGGCATACACAGAATCATATCGAAAGGAACTAAACAAATTTGGAAGGGATACAGAGAATGGTAACCAAGAAAATACAAAAGAAAATGAATCTTCCTTAGAAGACGAACATTGTGCAAATATATTATCCTCCTTTGAGGATTTGAAGTCGTTTCATATAACAGAAGTAGTTACAGTGCTGAATACAACAGACGCAATTTCTGCTTCACTAGAATTTCTAAATTACTTAATTTATTACAATACACATGATCAATCCAGATTTAAAATGGTTCCAAAAACTAGGGTATTGAGTAATAGTTCTAGTCATTCAACTTTAAGGTCTAAAACTAAAAAATTGAGGAAACTCTGGTCGAAGACTACAACTGAGGATAATGAAACAGGTCTAACAGCTATCGAAGAAGATGTCCTCGGGTTTGACTTCTTAGTCCCACTAAAAGTTATTCACCTGAGATTATTAACAGAAAGAACGACTGATTTATTGCAGTCTTCGACATTGTACAATGATGAGCCTCATTTTGCACCAAATTCCGATTCGATTATTGGCATTTTTGATATTTTTTCCCGTCTTGGTAAGGTTCCATTTTCGAGTGAAGTTATATTTTCTACAATTAGGGAAAAGGTTTTGAATATAAAATCGTCTAACATCAAGGAGGGCAATCTAGCATTTCTACCATTAAAGGGTGCTTTATACGAATACAAGGGATCAATTGCCTTAAATGACGAAAAATATCAAAATTTTAACCACATTTACTCCCATATCTTGGGTATTAATGATCTACCATCTAATTTCTTCAACTCTTTAGCAAATCTAAATGCAAACTTGGCGATTTTAATCTCAAATACTAGTAGTAAAATGAATGTGGATAAATTTGCGATAAAGTCTTTTGCGCTGGCATTGCCCAACGAAAACTTAACATCTTCTGATCTATTGGCTTTGTATATTTTTCTACTGATTTCTTACAGAAACAGGGGCAAATCCACAAATTCAAAAAATACCATATTTGTCAATGAAAAGAACCTGAGATTTACAGAAATGTTATTTAACAACTTCGAAGACTGTGAATGGTTAGACAATGATAACGTGGACATCATTTACGTGAAGTCAGAACAAAAGACTACAAATGATATTGTAACGACATCTTTTATTGAAAGTTTGACCAGAAATTATCTTTCTGTGGAGGCGCAAGAACGTTTAGAAGAAACTACATTCATTGTGGCTGAGCCATATTTCAAGCAAAAGGATCTCTTTTCCGATGAGATAAAATCAGCTATTCTTGAAAGTGCTAATTTAAGATTTGATTTGTTACTGGTGCATCATTTCACGTGCAACATTACATATTCGGATGTTACATCCACTCCAGGAAAGGAAGAAACCACCACTGTTATATAACTGAATTAGGTGTATAACAATCCTGTAGTAATATTCTACTCTGCTTTGCATATATTCTATAATATTCCGTAAATTTACTTATGTATATAGTAATGTTAATTACAACATCTATAATGTGTTAGTAACGTCTTCTATCTATCGGAACTCTCGCGAGAGGAAATTCTTAACTTTGAGGAGTTTATCTTATCATTCGATTTAATAAATTTGTATAATTCAGTAGAATCAAAGTCATATTTGTTACTACCAGCCAAAAATGGATGAGATAGTAACTCATCTGCAGTTGGCCTCTTTTCAGGATCAATTTCAAAGCATGCATCAATAAATTGCCTACCAGCAGCAGATATTAATGGCAGTGTGTCTTCTGGAATAGGAGGAGCTGATTTAGCTTTACCGATCTTAAACATAGCTGCAGCTACTTCTAAGTTAGACCATGGTCTCTTACCAGCAAACATTTCCAACACAACACAACCAAGAGCCCAAATGTCGACCTTGGCACTATAACCCTGTTTGGTGTCAACCATTTCAGGAGCCATCCAAAACACAGTCCCTCTCATAGTCATGTCTGAATTGGAGTAAATATCTTTCGACTTCTTTGAAATACCAAAATCGCTAATCTTACATATACCATCCTGATCTAGTAGAACGTTATCTGCTTTCATATCCCTATGTAAAATACCACGCGAATGAAGGTAAGATAAACCCTTTAGGACTTGAGACGTTAGATACTGGATTAACGGCTCGTCAAATCTTCCATACATTCTGATTAATGAGCCAACTGACCCACCTGCGACATATTCTAAGAACAGACTATATACCTTGTCCTTCACTTCGAAACCAAGATATTGCACTATATTTGGGTGATCAAGATCTTTTAATGTGGAAACTTCGAATTGTAGAGCCTCCACCATATTAATGACATTTTCATCCTGTGAACTATACTTCGGAACCTCGACTTGTTTAACTGCCATCATTTCACCTGTAGTCACGTTAAGTGATAAGTAAACAGAACCAAATGAACCCTTACCAATCTTTTCCCCTTTGATCCAGGCAAATTCCTTATATTCACCCTTTGAATTCTTAGATTTATTAATAGCAACAGCCTGTTTATCCGTAATTTCAACCACCTTTGTACCCCACATCTTCGTATTTTGTCTCTTCAATTTCATTGAGAGTTTTCTCTTTTCACTAGCCTCATGGGCAATAGTTCTAATAGTCTTTGCCCTCCTAGGAGTTTTCAAACGATTTCCAGAAGGCTTGTCTTCTTTTGAAACAACCTTAGGTTTAGAAGAAGAGTTTGCTGGGATGTGACCAGATGACTGAACTGTTTGAAATGATTGCCTTAAAGAAATAGGAGATGTTGGTGTTAGACCACCCTCAACGACTGGATTATCCAAGTTGGTGCTCGGGAAGAATTTTTCCAAATTTTGATAAACAACTTCTGGTGATGGTCTTAACGTCATTTTACGTACCAAACCTTCGTGTCCTGTGGTTGGAGTTTCGAGTAGTACTTCATCTTTATCCTCGTTGTCAGGTTGCTTATCTTCTTTAATATCGGTATTATCACGTCTATCAGATGCATTTGACCATATAATATCATCTGATGAATCGCTATCATAACTATCATCATTATTCTCAGGATCGGATTCAGATAACGGTGGAGCATCTGCGAAAGTAATATCATTTTCCACAAATACATCAGCCGCACTAGCAGACGAAACAATCCTTCTTGAACTTCCTCGTTTCATTAAACCTGGCGAAGGAGAGCTAAATATTGAGTTTGAAGTTGATCCCCCTGAGTTAGATCTATCGACGCTTTGTTTCGCAATGTACGACATCGGCTGATTTGTACTACGGTCACCTTCATCCTTAGATTTACGGGTGATGTCTCCAGCACCTCTATAAGGTTGCGGTACTAATACTTGTGTTGACGCAGGTGTATATGATGAGACAATTGAATCTGACACAGGGCTAGTGGTATCAACAGGAATTTTATTAAAACTACTTGGTATTGGCCTTGTCATATTTTTCATTTTTCGTTTAGTACTTGTCCTTCTAAGAAGGGAAGGCATACTGCTATGGTTTGCAAGTGCACTATTTCTTGGTGGGGATGCATTGTTTGGTGGCTTTGGGGCTTCTCTCTTGGGAGCTAGCTCGGTATTAATATATGGTGATTCCCTTCTTTTGTTGAAATCAATCTCTGCACTATCATCCTTTCTTAGAATGTTAAAGCTGCCCTTGTTGTCTGAGTTGGCAGTTGTGTTAATTGGTCGTTTCTTATCTGGTAAATGTAAGTTAAACTTTTGGGCAGGTTTAGATGTCAATGTTGGTAACGGAAATTCATCAGGCACTTGCTCCTTGACATTCCAATAATTTGTCTCTTCTGATCCACTATTGTTTAATACAGTGTTATCATAATAATAGCTTGGTGTTTGGGGATATCTGCGAGCATTATTACTTGGAGAGTGACCTTCTGATGATGTGATATCGGAAGAAGATGTGACAATCGAAACGTCATCTGTGGTACCATGGGTACTACTTGTCACAGATCTCACAGAACCTTTACTCTTTACTGAACGCAAGGAATGTTGAATATCGCTAGATAATGTGCCGGTTCTTAGACGATTTTGAATTTTGCTATGGTCCTTGATATAAAATTGGAAAGTGCTACCCTTAAAAGATCTTTCCACTAAAGTTTGAATAACGTCGTCCGTCAAGGGTGACCCGATATCCCCCTTGAAGTTTGTCATATGGATACACATTTGTCTGACGCTAATATTAAGTCGATTACATACTACATCCTTAAATGTCTCCCGAGAGTTAAATGTGCCAATCTGGAATGGGATATAACTTTTATTGTCCTTTGTTACGAGAATATAAACATCTTTATTCAGATCATCTCTCGAATTGCCTGGGAAGAATTTTTGATCTATATCTAGTATGTCCTTTTCCTGCTTTGCACTAATGGTAGTTCGATCCGTGGTCATTGACTGGGTAGCATTTGATGATGATAATTTAGTAGCCTTTGATTTAGTTGAGCTAGACATACTAGGGGATTGAGTCTCGTCCACAACTTTGCCTGGTGTCAAAGTTACGACACTGGAACTCCTTGAAGGTGCGACAGGTGTTGGTAATGGAGATGGAGAGTATGAACTTGAAAATTGACTTCTTCTCTTCAATTTGCCCCAAAGATTAGATTTCTCTTCCTGGCCATTTGATTTGGTTGGAGATAAGGCAGAGGACTCGTGGGAGATTCTTAATTTACTTGTTGCATCAAACGATTTTCTTTTGTACTTGTCAGAAGGACTTTCAATGGATGGGGGTTTTGGTATACTACTATGGGTTTTATTTGTATTTGGTGATAATCCACTGCTGGTTTTTGTTGTTACAGACAAATTAGAATTGGATGAATTATTATGAGATGTACCAAATATTGCATTCAAAAGGGAAGATTCTGATGAACTACTTTTATGATTTCTCCTGAATATGTTAGGGTACGACAATGGTGATAATGGAGGTGTACTGGATTTACTTGACGACCCAGTTGATTCAATTATTGAAGATGGTCTTGATGGAATTTTTAATTTGATATTAGACATATTCTTATTAGTAGTTGACCCACCAAATGAATTTGACCCATTGGAGTTTGTTTGCTGATGTTGATGTTGTGAAGATTGTTGGTTATTTGCGGATGCAAGGGCCCCAGATGAAGAGGGTGTTAATGAACCTCTTAATGAAATAAAGCTCTTTCTGTATAGCACACTTGCACTTTTTGTCTTTTGGTGGGTTCTCAATTGTGGATGTTTCGATTTCTCGTCATTCTTAGTAGGACCATTAGATTTTAATGGAATCATTGTTGACTCAGATGCAGATCTTGAATTTTTATCTAATTCTTCTTTACTTTTATTTTTTATAGATTCACTTGAAGATCTTGAAGATTTCAATTTTTCAGAAGATCTTACTCTGTTGTGGCTATGATTAATGTTCGTGACATTTTTAGTCATTGTTTGTTTCAATAATGTTTGGAATCTTTTGTATGTGACATTTTTGGATTGTGGTAAATATTTTTCATATACTGCAAAATTCTCATAAGCTAATAATTTAATAAAATTCTGACCTACTAATCTATGTTTCTTGAATGTTGCAACCCAAGAATCAGGGAATTCGTGATATTTCAACCAGGATTTGATTCTTTGTATATTCCATTCGTCTGGATCTGTTGGATCCCAAGATAGGATCATTTTATCAAAGGATAGACTGTTGATACTATTACCTGATGATTTTCTTGAGGAGCTATGTGCAGCAAACTCATTTCCAAACCCATTTGAGTTTTTTTGTATCTGTTTACTGGAATTTAAACTATTATTAAGTGTCATAGTTGACGATGATGTATCAGGAGATGGATTTATTACAGGAGTGCTTTGGTTGTGATAATGAGCAGCGGTATCTGGACCTGAATAACTATCTGTCAAAGTGTGTACTTCCAATTGATCCGACAATGAACCAAGAGGAGCCTTCTCCGTTGGATAGTGCTGTGAATCGTGGCTTAATTTGGACCCATTAGAGATCATTGAGTTTCTTAAATCATTCGAAGAATTTCTATTTTTAGCGTAATCTGTACTGATTCTATGGTGTGCTTTTGAGTTCGAACTGCTACCAGAAGATGACTTAGAATGACTGGTGGATTCAGGGACACCTGTAGGACTTTTCTTGAGAAAAGGCATCGATTCTAATGAGTATTCAATGCGTGTCTTTATGTAGAAATTTCTCTTGCTGTTGTTGTTCACTGTTATTTGTTTTGCTTTATGTTTATAAATTTTTAAAAGGCTTACTTTTATTATGCGGCTAATAATAATGGAAATTTCAGTAAGAATGAAATAGGCAATCAGTTTTGAATCAGAGAATGATTCACACATAATTGCGGAATCTGTACAGTTATCTCTGGGTACGTTGCGTTCAATTGCGGGAATAATATATTATTGTAGTGTTATTATGTACATATACGTAGTTATTTATATGTTATGTTGGTTTTTTGGTAATGTGCATATATTTACAAGCAGTAAATCCGAGGAGTAAATTAGTGTAACCTCGAAGGAAATAATGTTTCTTTTACATGAGCTTCTGTGATCTTTCCATTTATGTTTGGTGTATATTCAACATGACATTTTTCATTTGACTGAAAGTTCGCTGATTCTAATCACCGTCAAATCACCTTTACTCTTGGCATGGCGTACTCTTCTATTTCTTCTCTTTGTTACTTCACGGACTTCAAACTTACGTTTAGTCTTTTCTAATACGGTTGCTTTTAGTGTATACAATGACGGATGTATTGGTTCATCTACTAATTTATAATTTCTTGAACCGATGGCTCTAACATCGGTCAAGTTTAGGATGTCTCCTACTTCTGCATTATTCACCTTATATGGTAGGATAACTTTATCACCTTCTGTTACAACATATGGTCTTCCATGTATTCTAAATTCAGCATATAGTTCATTCGATAGCTTCAGGGGTGTCATATCCATAGTACCCATTGTTTTCCCAGTAGTTGTTGCCTCTGAGCTTGCTTTATTGGTTGAACCATTACTCATAGGAGAGAATGTACTATTATAACGGTTCATAACCATTCTTGTCGCGATACTCTGTCTGGCAATCAGACTCATAGTGAATACCGGTTTTACAGTTCTTCCGACTTTACTACTCAAACTTCTCAACATCTTTTCAAAAGTTATAACACTTCTCCTTGTACTTTTAGTTGAATCCTCTTATGGGTAGTTACAATTACATAGAACTAAGTGCTTTTATAGTTTCATTCAGATCGTGATTATGAGGTACGTGTCTGGGAGTCGCAGCTGACAGAGAGAGAAGAGTTATCATTCACTTTCAAAACGATTCTTCACTTCGCGGTTCGTTCGGGAAGTTCCCGGTTGTTTGTTACAGAGACGGGATTCCATTTTGTATGTCGTATATAGCGATGACTATTTACGATAAATATGTGTGCATATATAAGACGTTGTACAAAGTATGGTTGATTGAAAGCGATTCCATATGTTGCACTTGTGGCTAGTTGCTCTTCTTCTTTTGGTCTTTGTTACCAGCTCTGAGGGACTTCATCACTTTACTTCTTTGTGCCACCATGTGAGAGAATAGCATCGGTAGACCTGGTAGATAAGCGATAATGGAAACGATCAAACCGTATTTAGCATATACTGAGTATTTCAATTCAGCAAGCGGTAAAGCACTGTATATCAAGGTTAACTCACTGGCAACACCAGTTGGGTACAACACCCAGAATAGATTGTATCTTAATAGTAACAATATGGTTGGTGGGCCACTCTTGAATGCCAATGTGAAAAAGTAGAATGAGTATCTAACGATTTCTGTAATAGACCATGCGCTCAACAATGTAATGTACACAAGGGACTCCGTGGCTGGAGTCCCTGGTAACAATTGAAAGATACCAATGACTACTAATAATCTAGAGAGAACTTGTGCTGCAGTGGTCACAATTGGTGAGCGAACTATGCCTAACGCTGAGTTCAAAATCTCGATAATTGCACCGCATTGGACCAGTGTAACAATGTCCTTAGTTTTCAAATAGAAGTCAGGTTGTCCTAATCTTGGATACCAAACAACAACAGTGTAGAAAATGTAACCCCATCCAGCTGCAGACACTAGATTGTATAACGCCAAAGGTGAAAATGGCGACACTGTATTTTTTTTACCACTCATTTTATAATCAGTTATATCGTACGGTGTTTAGGGGATTGCGAAAGTAGACTAACCTCGAAACGCATCGTTGTTTTAAACAGATGTTCAATAACGCAATCTGTTTTGTTGAGTGGCCCCCATCCACTATCCACCAACTTCCCTGTGAAATTGAAAAGTCAGTTTTCGCGATGCGATGCCCAGATGCCTGATATATACAATATACACAATAACAGATAAGAGCAGTTACATATACTCTCGACAATGTCTTAATATGAATTTATTTTCCTAAAAAGTTAAAGTTACAGATTTATGAAGTTGTTCGGAATAGTTTGCTTATCCAAACGGTTTATATATGGTTTTATTTGATTAATGATAAACATTATTAATTCAATTGCTAGATGTGGCATACCTATCTTCTATCTCCTGTCCTGGTTATAGGTGGTTCATCTTCCCATGCTACATTTTCTTTACTTGTAGACCGACAAAGGGAATACGCCTCGTAGTCATCTTTGTCCTCGTCCTCGTCTTCGTCGTCATCATCTTCATTACTATTATAGGCGTAGTCATCATCTAAATTTCCTTCTAACTCGGCATCGCTATCGTCACTCAATTCGTCATCTTCAAAAGGAGACAAAACTTGAGAATATGCAACATTGGTGACACGACTCAAGTTTGAATTAGTCGTATCTTCCTCCTCGTTATCACTGTTATTTAGACTTGTGTTAGCACTGTTTTCCGCACTACTTGTATTGCAACTACTGCTACTACTGCTACTGCCACTGCTACTGCTACTGCCACTACCACTAGATCCACCATTACCGTTATCGCTAAGATCATCAGTACTATTTATAATATTTGGATTAATAGTTTCGTCATTTCCATCATCATCACTGCTCGTTCTATATGCAGGATTATATTGTTGTTGGAAGATATCTTCATCATGTACTTCGGGTGATGCTGGATGTGATCTCTTCCTTAGACCATTTATAAGGAAAGCCTTAGAATCAGATTTATTACCGTTGATACCATTGGAACCAATGTCTACATCAAGATAATCATGGCCATGGTCTACTTTAGTTCTCTTGGATGCACTTGTTGTGCGGTCTAATTCGTTAGACATATATTTATCAAAACGACTATCCTCGCTATCTTGTGTATCAGCAGCTTCATCGTTGTTATCTTTTCCATCTTCTTCCGTAGTATCATACATATCCTCAAATGTATTATCAGCATCCACATCTATATCTTCATTATTTTGTTCTTCTTCATGTAAATCACTCCCCTCTAAATCAACATCGTTACCATCCCCCATGAGTTGCTCGACATTTTCATCTTGTTCATCATAATCCCCATCTTCATTATTATCCATCGTACTTATGATTTCCCCATTCTCGTCCACAACTTCACCTAAAACCATGTCATATTTCTCCCTGGTTGACATCAATGTTGTGTTTACATACTGTTTCCACGATTCTTCCCCGAGACTAGTTACAATAGCAGATGTCATGAATGTCAATTTTAATTCTTCTAGATATATCGAAAATTTAACAATCTCTTCGGCAATTAAAGTAAGATGACCCATATAACCAAGTCTGATATTATGTTCTTCCTCTTGTTTATTACTATCCTCATCACCACTTATTATCAATGACGTGATTTCCGCTCCAATTAATAAATCCCTAATTAAAAATTTATTATACGATATCTTTAGTGGTCCATTGAAAATTTGTTGAATGATATCAAATACAACATTATGTAAAAAGTTGTTCCATTTGAAATGGAATAACATTTCCAAGATTGTTGTAATAATTTGTGTATCAGCTAATGAAATCTTCAATGCATCACCAACAACCGGATCATTCCTTAGATTGTTCATTGCTTCATCAGAGTCATCTATCACATCTCCTTCCTCTATCGTTTCTTGTGTTACATCATCTTGGTCCATTGGTTGACTGCTATTCAATTGTAAAGAGTTTAATTGTGATGTCATCTCTTCGCCATCAGGTGACGCAGCCTCTTCCATTCGTTTCTTTAGTAGCTCCTCTCTTGCACGATCACGCTCTTCGATAACTTTTGGTGCCTTCTTTTCATTCAACAGACTCATATTGGAACAATGTAATAATTCGGCAATCAATTCACAGATCTTAAATCTTTCAAAACCTACTGGCTCAATTCTACCGAACGATGTATCGAGTATCGGTGTCGTTGTCTCGACTAAAATGTCATTAAATGCATGAATATTTTCAGCGAATAATTTCAACATGTGACCTAAATAAATTGGATCTCGATCACTGGGTGGATGAGTTTCTAATGTAGTATGCATTACTTGGATATAATCATAATCAGAGTTATTTTTCCTTATCAATTCGATAATAATGCCAACACCGTTACTTAAACAAGTACCACCTTTCAGCATATTTTCAATCAAAAGTTTCATTACCTTTGGAGACGTTAACTCTCTTGTTAATTCGTTTGGACCGATACCGGAGGCTACCTCATCCATGCAGTTCCCACTGATGGCAATAAATGCCTTTAGGAAATCAGCAGCAGCACATTGTGTAGCTGCATCACAATCTGGTCCTAATTTCGTCAACAATTTCGGTATGAATTGTTCTTGTTTTAATTTATGTAGAACACCATTTGACTCATCAGGCTTATCTGTTGAGATCACTTTCAATAAGAAATCCATTAAAGGAGGATTAGTAATATGAAGCAGACATTTATCTACGAGAATCTGTTGATCTTTAATGAAATTTATCATAGATGACATATCCGTATCTAACAACCTCTCGTTAATTTTCATAAAATATGTTGAAATTTCTGTAGAGATTGGTTCCTCTTTCTTTACAACAGACCATAATTTATTTAAAATTTCAGGCTTTTCCGTTAATGCTGTCGATATTTGCCATACGTCTGCTGATAACACTTCAGCAGCTAAGTTGGCTCTTCTAATTACAGCATCTTCTTCTGTTTCTACACCGCTTTTTCTCTCTTCATCCTCTTCTTGCTTCTGTTGTTCGTCTGTCTTAAATAATTCTGGTTCTTTTTCCTCCGTCTTCTCATTATCAGATACTATTTTCTTTGGTTCACTCTTCTTATGTTCGGTGATAACGTAGTCTATCAACTTTTCTAAGACTTGAGGATACTTTAAATAAATTAACAATTGGAAATTCGAACACATTAATTCTGTGTACAATTCCTCATCATCTAGAAGTTCATCCAATACATCTAGATTGGGTTCGTAATTCTCGTATTCTTCTTCTTGATCAGGCAATTTTACCATAGAGGTATCTTCATCCTTTTCTTCATCATCCTGTCCTACATCCATATCTGAATTTTCTGAATACACATTACTCCCATCATCGCTAGCTGTTTTTGTGATTTGTTGACTAACATCGGTCTCATCTTGCTGAACTTTGTTGATCTTAATAAATGCTCTGTTTAGGACTTTTGAGATTGACGATTCTGAAGAATAATCTTGGCCAAATTTCCAAAACGAACCTGACATCCTATCGGAATTGATACGATAAATATATTTTTAATTAATAGGTATATTTATTATTTCCTGGCACGGTTGATAAAAACAAAGAATATATCAAATATTAAAGTGCGTTTGTTAAAAAAACCCTAATCTATGTATGTGTTTCTGGTAACTTGTGAATTATTATTCCCTTGATATTATTAAATGCTAGAATCTCTCTATAAAAATTATCCTTACAGCAGAGTATAACAGCAAAAAAAAAATTAAATGAAATGATATATATTAAAGCAAAACAATTCTTAAAACAATTTTCTATCTTATCAGGAAAAATGTGAAAAATTACAAAATGTGAAATACAGCACTCCTCATTGAACAGAATTGCCGTTATTGCATAGCTCATAGTTATATCACCTATGAGCAAGAAGGATGAGTTAACTCCTTCCAAAATCGCAACGAACCCGATGCCCTCAAAAATTTTCACCACATTTTTTGGTTACCCGGTACTGCAGAGAAGCGCCCGTATAACTTAGCAGAACAACAATTATCAGCTACAAAATATCAGTATATGTATGAATACATGCTCAGTCTTGGTCCTGTAGTATGTATATATTGTTACATATGAGTGTCTATTTATCCCTCTTTCATTCTTTGGTCATAATATCGACCCATCCAAGCATTCGGTCAGTTACTGTTAAGAATGAGCGATCAGTGTACGATAACGCAGCGATCCTTGATTTGACGCCATCCACTGCTAAAACTGCACATAATTTGAATAGAACTTGTAAATTCAAAATTTGGAAACTGTCATAGAATCTTTTCTCATATGATATCTTTTGAACAACTAATTCCAGTACGAATTCTAAATCAATAATTTCGCCGCCATCGGGATTATAATCCATGAACAAATCTAGTAGAGTTTTGCAACTAATATAATCAAATCTTGTAATCATGCTTGTACGAAGACACGCAATCGCATCATCCCATTGCCATGCTCTTAGCATTGTAAGTCCTAACAATTCCCATTCCAACCCGCTGTACTTGGCCTCGTTATTCTCTAGCAATCCACGGCTCAATTTCAAATCATCATATATATCAAGGAATAGTTGGTCTAACCATCTTTCGGTGATACGTTTTTCACGAACTTCCTTTGGAATATCCTTATTGCTTAAATTAGGGGATCCACCATGTTCCATAAACTCAGATTCCATGACAAATACTTCACCTCTCAATTTTAGTAAACCATTCCAACCTATTCTTGAGATCAATTCCATGAGTAATTGCACAGCTTTCCTTTGAAACCAACCATATTGTTTTGCTACAGTATTTTTAGCTAATAGATCCAAATCACCGATTGATTGAACCTCCTGTGGTGAGACAAAATTAATTAAATTACAAGCTTGTGGACCATATATTGGCCCTATTTCAGCACATGATTTATCCCATATGAAATCAATATAACCATCAGTAGATTTGTTAGGCATTGCAATACGACCAAATATTATATCTCTTACTTCATCATCTTTCCAATTTTTCATTGTACTTACTAAATTATTAAATTCATTGGAATCTATATCGACATCATTACGTATTTTGCTGCCTAATGGTCTAGTATAATAGTTGTATAATGTTGGTCTCGTTGATATCATTTTCTTATCCTGATCCACTGTCGGTAGATTCGGCATTGAGTTAATAGCTAATAATGCCTTATTATATTCATTTGTATGAATATAACATTTGGCTAAATAATACCACGATGCAGGTGAATCTAAGGCTAACTCTGTTGATGCTTTAGAAACAGATAACGCAAGTCCATAATCACCTCTTTTGATTAAGAATTTAGCCTGGATATTTAACAATCCTGAGACACAATTCAGAATTTGTGGAGTCCTTGGATCGTCTTGTTCCATTGTTTGTAGCACTCCCATTAAAGGTTGTAACGTTTCGTGCAATGCCTTGATTAGTTCATTATCTCTCTCGTCGTACTGTTCTAGAATTGCGATTAACGCGATCTTATAAAAAAGGTCATTCTCCTTGTCTGACTGGTATAATTCCTTTAATATTATCAATGCATAGTCTACCAAATTCGGTGAGACCGATAGGAATGTTAATAACGATCTCATCAAATAATTTTGAAAAATTGTTGGTAACATATGTTGTGTGGTATCCCAACCCGACTCTAAACATCTTGGTAAAAATTTACAAAATTGTCTCACAACTCTTTTGGCACCCGACAGACTTGCATTGTTAATAGCTAATGGATATTCTACCAAACCTGGTAGCTTCCTTTCGGGATCCTTATTTGTAATTAAACTTCTCATACAACAACAAATAAATGTCTCCTCCCATATATTCTCATCGATAGTATCTAGAATTTTTTGTTCTAAACAATCATAAGCTCTTACCTGAACCGATCCATCAGTTTCATACCTTATACGTATATCAATTTTACTAAAAATATTATTGCAGCAATAGGTGGCAATATTGTCACCTGGAGAATGTAATTGATTTAATTTTAACATCTTCAAAAATGCAATTGGCATAGATACACTTGAAACATCAATCCCAGTAATATAAAAGTATTCACCAATTTCTTCGTCGTGATAAGTGTCATGTAATGTCATATGGATCATATCGGGTAAGCCTAACCCAGGTCTCTCTGACATTGATAGATCAGAAAGTATTCTGTTTCTGAAACCTAGACTTTCACCGAACCGTCTTTCTAAAATACGAGGGAATTCATCTAGCGTACTAGGACCTAGTTTCTTCTTTGTTGCGTCTCCATTGGTTTGTGAGTTTTCTCTTTTCAATATTTGAGGGTTACTACCATTTGGTAATGATACTTTACTTTTACTCTTTGAAGATTCCTTAGATTTCCCCCATATGAAACTCATTCTTAGTCAAACAACGATCAGTCTGGTGTAAGTTTTAACAAGGGAGCAAAAAGATATACGAAGGTGAAACTTTTTGTGTAATTGAACCCTTGAATGGTTGTCTGTAGTTATTTCTAAACTATATCTATTCTTAGTATTTCATCTGTTGTTGTGACGACGTATACTCTCCAGTATATTCTTGCATCGACTAGAGACAATTCTTGACAATTTCTCGCTTTGAGATTGTGCCACTCTATTTTATTTTTTTCTTCTCACAGAGCGAGGAAATCTGTTTATGTTATGGAGATGACAAAATATAGTCGGCAAAAAATGATCTGATTACAACACTGAACCTAATTAAAATGGTTGAAATAAGAAAATATTTCACAAATGATATGTTATTAGATTAAGCGTTTACTTAATTTATTGTTGTGTGTATATGTAGCGCACTCATAAGTTCAGTATCGGGTTTGATCGCGAATTGCAGCTATTTCAAAGGCGGGTCCTCATTTCATTTTCAACTTAAAGAAATTGATAAAAACAAAAAGGTAAAACATTAATAACTGTTATTGCAAAAACCTTTACATGTATATCATGAGTAATTAGTTGTTATTAGAGACACCGGGTACAAAAAAAATGCCAGAGACAGAAATAGCAAAAATAAATCTTCCCCGCCAGGACTCGAACCTGGAATCTTCTGGTTCGTAGCCAGACGCCGTGACCACTGGGCCACGAGGAACAGATTTTCAAATAAACTTATTGTTTAATGCCATTTATGTGTAACATCATCTTCATTACCCGGATATTGAATACCAGTTATGGTTCTAATAGAATTATTGTTCTAATATTCGATGACATAAGTGTGATGATCTTCTCCCATCATACTTAACCGCCTAATTCACTGCTTGTGACAGAATTTAGTTGGTAATAGAACGGCTTCAATACTTTGAATTATATGGATAAAGAAGAAAGTAATAATTGAAGCATTTGAGTTTGTTTGTTGAAACAGTAATATGATACTTGAATTAAATCAGATTATGTGTCACTATATCATAGTGGTGTGTGGGTGTAGATGTTAACCCCCCACTCACAGAGCGAAAAATAAATATACAGAGTTAACACATTGTATAATAGATAAAGAAGAAGTAATAAACTTCTACAAATGTAAGTAGTTAACTCTTATATAGTTTATGTATAATAAAAAGGGATAAGCAATTACAACTATACTAATTGTACAAATATCTATTACAACATAACTAATAGAATTATGTCTTCTGCAACTATGGAACCTACTCATGTTCCTATTGACTTGAACCAATACTTCCAGTTACTAAACTAACAGTAGCAAAATATCTATTTTACTTTATATAAACTTTAAAACTATTACTGTCGGAATTTCTATGTGATACAATTACATGAAAAATATAAAATATTTTATGAATATAATACGGTAAAGATGAATAGATTTGATAATGTTCAATATTTAAAGATCCCCAAGAAAAGAAAAGAGAATGAAAGTAATTGAGAATATTAGATAATTTCTACAATGCTAGTATTGGAGATTTATAATCACGATATAATGAATC
>PPOO01000697.1:0-18531 GCA_003708545.1 Maudiozyma turicensis
CATAGTCTATGTATCCCGAGAGACATAATATCATTCATTATATCATATTTCGATGCAACTGAGGAGAAGACATGACCAACTAATTTAGCTTTTTGATCAACTGGGACAATTTTGGAACCAAAATGTGTAGTTGATACCATTCTTAACGATTGTTTAGTAAACATAGGTTTCAACATCGTGAGAAAGAACTGATGTATACTGATAAAGTAAAGACTTTCTATTTACTATGTTCTGTATTATGTATAGTGATAAATTATGATAGGTTGTCTTATACTTACATCTCTCCCTTATAAATGCATCTATTGAAAAAAGGACTGCATTTACTTCCTTGTGATTTCTTTTTTTTTCTTTTTGCGATGTCTGGCAATTTCCATACAAAACTGGGGGAGCGAGAATCATCCCCCCATACAAGTAAATAAAGTCTCAGCAATGGCAATATACAGATATATATACAAATATATACATTCACTTATGTAACTTCACCTTGTATAACGGCGATACGACATATGTAGTCAAGAACCATGGTTCAACATATATACAGTTGAGTGTTGATTATACTAGCTTCCCCACTATACAATGCAGTCTGTCCGTCCATACACAGATGTGTATTATTTCTATCGTAACCACCTCACATACCAACATTCTAACATTCCAACATACACCACCAACATACACCACCAACATACCAATACACCTCTCTATATATATACCAACATCTGTCTGTGAAATATATATCCGCGCGTTTCATTTATTTATTTATTTATTTTATCAGCGCAGTAGTAACTCTAGTGACAGTAACGGGAAACTGGGCGCGGTCCCGCGGATTCTATTCTGTGCGCTCGCGTATGTATTTGTTTGTTTGTTAGCGGGCTTCCCAAGATTTCTTACGCACAGTAATTAATATTTCTATCATATCTATATCGTATCTAACTAGCACTATATTCTGCATTTTTCGCGACACATCTCTCAATGGATGGATGGATGGATGAACCAGCGATATTGAAGATCTATCTATATATCTATATATCTATATTAGTATCTGGATTCATTAGAATCGAATCATACATTTTGTTGACTGTTGAGAACAAGATAGTATACTAGCAAAAGATATATAAGAAACATCACCTCTCTTGTTTCATATATTATATGAATCACTGTTAATTAATTACATTACAATATGTCCTCACATCCCACCACAACTAATGAGATTAGTATTACAGGTGTTAAGTTAAGGAATAAGAAGAATCCACGAATATCCGCAATGGATAGAGACAAGAGGAAATCAGAAGTATTGATAGCTGCTCAATCATTAGATAATGAAATTCAAAGTGTGAAGAATTTAAAACGATTATCTATTGGTTCATTAGATTTATTAATTGATCCAGAATTAGAATTTCGTGTTAATAATCCTGATTCAAATAAGAGGAAATCATGGATCGCTCCATCAAATTCAATATCACCGGATGTATCGATGGAAAGTAATGAAACAAGTACAGATTCTGAAAGTTTTACTAATAGTAGTATAGATATTACAAGAGCAGAATATATTCATGATGAAGCTACTCAACAGGAATTATTGAAACAGGAACAATCAAGAAACAGTTCATTAAATAGCGTTGCGACTAATAATACTAACACACCTACGCCTACGCCTACAACTACAACTACAACTAGACATTTAACAGGGATTAATTCATTGAGAAGAGGTTTACAAAATGTGGGTTCAAGAAGAACTTTGTCCTCCCATTCATCTTTGGAGCAAACGATCAGTGATGAAGAACTACAAGAGAATAATAACAATAATGCTGCTGCTACTGCTGATGATGACGATGATGAACCGATTACAAACAATTTATTATGGGTTCCAGCTAATCAACATCCAAATGTGAAACCCGAAAATTATATCGAATTAGTACAGGATACGCTACATAATATACAGATACAGGATTCTTCTTCAGAGACCACAGAACATATACCATTGCAAACTAATAATATTACACAGGATAAAGAAAATAAACTAAGTAGAGGGAAAAGTAATAAAAAATATAATAGATCCTTAGTTAGAAGACCATCAAGTTTAAGAAAATCCTATTCAAAATTAACAGAGTCTTCAGATAATACGCATGATGAAGATCTATCATCTGTTTCATCAAAACGGAATAGTGGTAGCAGTTCACATTCTACAAGAAATCAAAGAACGGCATCTTTAAAGGATATCACAGAAGAATTAACCAAAATTTCAAATAATGCAGGGTTAACGAATTCAGATGCAATCACACTAGCCAGAACATTAAGCATGGCTGGTTCATTCACTGGAATAGACGATGAAGCATTGTTAGATGACGGAACCCATAATGAAATAGAGACTCCAACACTAACAAACAACAATAATGATAATTACGAAATCCGTGATGATGATAATGATGATGATATCCATATCAATTCAGAAGAATTCGCTTCGAAAATGTTTATGAAAAATGGTTTAACTATACCACAACGTTCTTCTTTAAGAAGAAGTAAATTCAATACATATAGAATCAGATCTGCTGATTCACTAACGTCATCCACATCCACATCTCCGCCCAACAACAGCAACAATAAGAGACACTCAAGTGAAACTGTTAATAGAAGATCGATCCATAATAGCAATAGTCATGACACTACAGCACAATTAGATATACCTCATTCACCAATTGCATTAGACCACGAATCACCAGCAACGATAGGATCTGTTGAATCTCCAGGTTCCATCAGTGATTTATATGATCATTATACACAATTGAATAAAGGGTCAAGAACCGAGAATGAAGATGATAATGACGAAGATACAGATGAAATAGACACCTCTGGACCAACGTCACAGGATAGTAGTCTCTTATCAAATGACAGTGTGTTGTACCGTCCTGCCCATTCTGCTAAAGGGAGTGCAACGGGATCTCTATTACATGAAAATACAGATAATTTGATGGGCACTACATCTAATGATACTGTGACAAAACTTAATAGTAATGCTGCTACTGTTACAAGTGACAATTGGTCCTGGTCAGGTAAATCAGAAAGGAATCATTCAATAAATAATGATATGATCGATAATACAAGAACATCAGAACAAACAACTCATAATTTGAAAAATAGAAGTAATCATTCTAAAAATCGTCATAAACCTATATTCAACATCTCAAATAACAAGGGCAACAATCCTGATTTCAATACCAACAACATTCATGATTTAAACAAGAAAAACTCAAGGCCTTCACTGACTAAATCCATTGCAGGTAGTGCATCTATCTCAAACTCATCACATTCTGCAAACTCATCGACACATAGTGAGAAGGATGAAACTGAACATACCCACGCAGAACCAATTACTCAAGTCACTACACTTGAGGAACCTAAACATGAAACGGTTGTCACACAAAAGAAACCATCATTGGAAGAGAAACTTGTCAATCTATTTAAAAGAAAGACTCATCGTCGTAGATCATCAGGCTCAAGCAACCAACCGTCGAAGTCAAATGAATCTGGTGTTCAAGAGGAACTAAAGAAGAAAATTTCAAAATTCCGTAAACATCAAAAGAAACAACCTACTGCTGCAACTATTAAACCGACAATTGAGATTACTCCAGCGATTACTGAGAAACAATCTACATCTCCAACACCTCAAAATGAAATACATGAAATGATTCAGTTACAAAGAGGTGATTCACAATTGTCCGAACAATCACATTCCTCAGAGAATACAGAATTACCAACGCTTCAACCTGCAGTAAGCGTAACAAGTACAAAGAATAGGGAGCCTTTATCTCCTACTATTCAAACTGAAATTTCAGCCACTGAAAGTGGTACAACTCCATTCACAGAAACTGTACATGAATTAGATGGTGACGACTCACAAGACGTTAGTGGTAATTCGGAATCTTTAGTAGATACATCTCTAAGAAGCGATGGCTCAACATTACACCAAGATGATAGTCAAATTTTAGACCAAGAAGATACTTCGGCAGATTTAAACAGAGATGTAACTGTAACTCCACAACAACCACAAATGGCATCAAGTTTCCCTCCACGGAAATTAACTTTCGCTGATGTTAAGAGACCTGAGAAACCTAATGCACCAATTCAATTCACTGACAGTGCATTCGGATTCCCATTACCTGAATTAACAAACTCAACAGTTATCATGTTTGATCACAGATTAGGGATCAACGTTGAAAGAGCCATCTACCGTTTAAGTCATTTAAAATTAAGTGATTCAAAGAGAGAATTACGCCAACAAGTACTATTGAGTAACTTCATGTACTCTTATTTGAATTTAGTGAATCATACTTTATACATGGAACAATCTGCTGCTAATACAACTACAGATTATGATAATTACAACAGTGACGAACTTGAAATCGAAATGGATGACAATAACAGACAATATTCGACAAATAATGATACTTCAAACCACTATGAAAGTGCGAATACAATAGAAAGTTCAAACGACCAATTAATTTATGGTACTTCAAGTAGTGTTTCAAATATGGAATACACTACTGAACATAATAACTCTAATGGGACAATTTTAATACCTGAAATTTAGATAGATAAATTAAATAAAACACATATATATGAACATATTGCATAATGCATTAATTTTAAAGAGACTTTATTTAGCTTTGTTATTACTCTCGACAAGACTGAGAAATTGCCGCAGAAATATGACGCCATAGATGCTCATCGCCTTTCGCAAACAAAATTTTTCAACTACGCAGAAATTTTTCAAATTGAATGCCTTCTGAATATCAAGTAAACTCAGTTAAATATATACGATATATAAAGAGTATTATATGTTAATAAAAAAGTCAATAAAATTAGCAGGTAATCCCCTACTACATCTAAATTACTAACGACACTAACGCAATCTCCCCATTATATATTAATATAAAATGAGCAACAACTTCTACCGTATGATGATCCTGCTAGAGGAAGAGCTGGAACAACCAATCGAAAATCTAAGCGAGAACAAGCAGAATGAAACAAGGAATAAAGGAGAAGATAGTAAAAAGACACACGAATTTATAGATGAACTTATACTTCCTTTCAAAGTAGACGAATTAGACGTATTAAATAGCTGGTTTGATAAATTCGATGAAGAAATCTGCATACCTAATGAAGGTCACATTAAATATGAAATTACAAGTGATGGGCTAATTGTATTGATTTTAGATAAAGAATTGGAAGATGTTATAGATAAAGTTAAAAAATTCGTTGATGCCAACAAATAGAATTAGCATATTTTCAATATGGTTACCCACATTCACATTATTATCACTCACCCACTAATTGCATTCGAAATGTTCTGGGAAATCCAACATTAATCTGACAGTTTGGGTTTTACATGGAAAGTAAGGAAACATATACATCCAACATAAATCAGACGAAAATTTGAAATTTATTAGACTTCAATATATTAATGTACTTCAATAGATATGTTATTATTGTAACAGATTTATTTTTCATACTTTTATAAATATTATATATAACTATTATGGAATAACTATTCCTGATATTATGAGGTACAATCGCAATCAATTAAGACAAGAAATACATAAATGTATTTATAAGGTTATCTCGGGACTGAATTCCTATTGTTTCCTGTAGCTATATGTTATGGCACCATTTTTTATTTATCTGGGCCACCTGAGATGACTCGCCTCGTGCTTTTGAAATACAAAGACGATATAAACAAAAGAGGGCCAACTTCCAAGAAGTTATACAATTAGAAAACCTGACATATTTATTGACACAATTCGGTATCAATAATCTATTTCATCGGTTTTCATAAGTTTTGAAAGACAAATTCCTAATTTTGAGTACTTTGTTAAATTAAAACATAAGAGAAAATTACTTTATTAATTTAGAAACAAATTGAAATGAGATGGTTAATCAAAGACGTCTTTCCTTGTTTTTGGGATTCATAATTCTATCACTAGCGCTAAAACTAATCAATTTGTCGTTGATCATAGGAATGGTAACAGTATGTTTTGGATTTACTTATCTGTTGTTAAATGAAAATAAAACAGCCGCACAGAGATGTAGACCAAAGAGACTAAATATAAAACCTGGGAAACCACGGAAAATCGATCATAGTGCTCTCAAAGTATCAATATTCCCGCAATACAAAAGAATATCTGAACAGGTCGAGCAAATTATTGAATTAATTATAAGAGACTTCATCTTATCATGGTTTCAAAGAATCGATCAGAAATCAGAATCTGAATTTTCAGATGAAATACGGCTGATCTTAAGGAAACTTATTATAAGGTTGGAAAATAATCTCGAAAAAACAGATATAACATCATTAGTAGTATTTAGATTTATTCCATTAGTTTCAAAACATTTTGATACTTATTGCAAGGCTAGATCAAATGCTTTATCAACAGTGAGTCACAATCGTCATAATAATGGCGATAACTTTCATCTAATGACTGCCATAGAATTTAATAATATTTACAGACTCCATAAGTCCATCACCTTGAAACCTAACCATCTAGATTCAGATATAGAGGTTTACATGAATAAGAAATCTGAACTGATAACTAGATCGTTATTGGATAGTCAAGACCTCAATAGTAGTTTTGTATTAATATTATGTCGAGAGATACTCTCAAAGAATCTATTTTCACCTGCGTTATCAAAATTTCATGACCCTGATAAGTGGAACTGCATACTGCTATCGATATCTAAAAAGATCATTAATGAAAGAAATCAGGTACAGGAAGTTAAGACAATTCTTATGAGAGAACTACAAGACAAGAATGTAACATTACAGGAAAGAAATACTGTACAAGAGCCCACAAACTTCGAATTTGTATTTAGTAGTGACATAACAACCAAAGAATTCGAGAAATATCTTAGAGGACTAAGTAGTATAAGATCGATATCCGACTTACGGACTGGAAAATTCTTATTGAAAACAGCTCTAATGAAAGCTAACGAGAATAGTAACCTGAATTTCAAAAAGAAAAATGATTATAAGAATAGATTGACAATTTCGTTAGGATTAATAGATAACCGATTGAGAACAGTAGAACCTTCCTCAAATGACGATATTAACAGCAAAAGGGTTCGTAATACAAGTGAACAAAATGGGAATGATGTCCTAAACAGAGATAATGTTGTACACGACTTTGAGGATATCATTGAACAAGTAACATTTGATTCTATAATTAATGATAGCGTATGTTTACCGTACTTCGACGAATTTATGAAGTTAGCTAAAAATGAACGTGGATTGATTTTACTCAACTATTGGAAATCAGTGGAGGCATTCAAGAATCCTTTGGAGGACGCAAATAAAGAGGATGTTCTAACAGAGGTATCACAAATCGATGTTGATAACATAAATTTCATAACGGAAACATTTTTAGGACCTGAAAAACTGAAGTATATTGAATCCCTTGATGCTGGGTTAGTATCAAATATAAAATTGTTTTCAGACAATGATTTGGAAACTATCGGAACAGCAGGTTTATTATTGGCAAGGAAAAGTATGCTGTATTTACAAACAGCGGCTGAAGAAGAGTTGGACAGAGTGTACGTTCCGAATTTCAAAAAATCATCGATATTTTTGAGAATGGTGTCATCATCAGAGTTCATAAAGACAGACACATACGCCAAATATTTTGAGCCCAAAACTGAGAAAAATGTGAAAAGCTCGAGCCCCATATTCACGCGTAAAATATCAGTAAATGCTGTAGAGATATTGGCCAGTCCAGGACTAAATGAAGCACTTGAAAGTATTATCGAAACTGCTGATAATAAATTATCGCAATTAGGATCAAGACAGACTATCAATGATGAAAAACGTATTTCTGCACAAAATATACCGGCTCTATACCACCCCGAAGCATATATTTCTCCCGAGGATGCACATAGTGATGAGCTATTCCCATCAAATAACAGTCCGATTAAGGATAATCCTAACACACAGAAGTTACAGAATAGCGGCACTTCAGATGAGGGGATCCATGATAGGAGATATTCTGCAATGAGTACCCTAAATTATGAAGGGATATCTGATTTGAAATCCAAAATTGGAGATCTGACATTAGATACTAACAAATTGCAGCAAGAAATCGAGCTCCTAAATCATTTAATTTTGAAAGCAAAACTAACAAATAATACGAATCAATTGAAGATATTAACATCTTCGCTAAAAACCTTAATGAAAGAAAAAAATAACAAAGAACTTTTAAAACAGCAATACATGCTTGAAGAAAACGCTACAAGCTTATATCGGAGAACTCATATTGCAATTAGATCATATATTATTGATTATGAAATGTCTAACTTAAAAGAGGTTGCTTACTATATTATCAATGTTTCACATTCTACTGACGAAAATACAACATCCTGGGAAATACCTAGAAGATACACAGAATTTGCCAAATTGCATTCGTATTTGAAGAAGAAATACAAGTCATGTATGAAAGATATCGTAAAGAAGGAATTATTCCCTTCTAAAATGGCAATGTCCTTTAAATATCAAATATCTCAGACATTATTATATGAGAAAAGGCGTAAGCAATTCCAGATATATCTAGTTGAGCTAATAAAAAATCAAGATATTTGTCAAGATGATATATTTAGGAGATTCTTAATAAATACAAAATCCTTCTCAACAATGAGTAAAGAAGATTTTACCAATAAAAATGCCAGAACTTTAATAAATTCGAACAAATTAACAGTCTCCAACAGACAGGAAAGTGATCCTCATTCTGATGATCGTACAGATAACAGTATCGACCGACTATCAAACCTATCGACATCTTCCGGTTCGGTTTCTCCTACACCGAAAATATACAATTCATTGAAATCCAACTCTTTTGATGTTGAAGAATTATCCAATGACAAACAGCATCAAAAGGTGGACTCAATTCACGATAAATCTTCTGGCAAAAAATCGTTCCTAAAACCTATTTGCGATTTATTTATCGCTATATTTTCATCTTACCCTAGTGATATCAACAGTAGTAACTCAGGAGGTGATTACTGGTTAAGAGGAGGTGCTATCATTATGTTATTACAACAATTGTTTGGTAGTACTATCGAGAAGTATATCAAGGAACATATAGTCAAATTCTCTTCGGAACCAAAAATATTTGATTTATTATTTCAAACTAGAGTAAAATTATGGGGTGTAGGTGGATATTTTGAAACGAGACAAAAAGCTAAGTTAAATCCACTACCTGAAAGAACCGAGTTAGAAAAGAAGAGAGCATATGCCGATTCAAAATTATTATTTCAGGCTTTGTTGGTAGAATTATCAGGAAAGGTTGTTGGATTACATCATGCCCGCGAGGCAGCTAATAAGATTCATGATATTCTACAGAATCCTTATCTAAATGCATCAATACTTCTTGAAATCTTTGATTTTCTACTAGATAGTATTTTAATTCAAGAAGACTCGATGAAAGAATAGATCACATTTGCATACATAATTACATCTATATTAATTTTTAACTTTATAGCATATAATAGATTATCGTAATATTTAAATTATCTATAGTGACACTTTCTGTGAGTAAAACGGACAGCGCCATGGCGGCGGCGACCAAAAGAAAACCAAGCGAAAAAAAAAAAAATAATAAAGGCCAACAAGTCTAGCCAACAGACAAAGCATGTTACGTTAGACGGAAAACGTTGAGTTAAACGACTGACGACACTGAGAGCAAAGGTTTTAAGAACGATTTACGTTAGTATATATACTTATTCGCGATCTGAAAAAGAGATATTAATCATACTATCCAAGAAAATCTCAATAAAGAATGCCAAAGTTAGAAGAAATAGAGGATTATGAAGATATTGATAACTTAGATATGGATCTAGCTGAAGTTGATCCATCCTTAAGTACGCCGATTGCTCCAAAGATTACTCCAACTGTAGTAAGAAGTCAAGATATTGAGGAGAAAGCTCTTCAAGATCAATTCACACAAATGACTGCGGATGCTACTGCCACTAATGATAAAAAGAACCAAATTAGTTTCATTAACCCAAAGACTGGCAAAGTTGAACATTCTGCTGGTATGAGTAAACAAGAGCTACAAGAAGTTAAGAAATTCCAAATATTGTACCCATGTTATTTCGATAAGAATAGATCTCATAAGGACGGTAGAAGAGTTCCTAAAGAATTAGCTGTTGAGAATCCATTAGCCAAGACTATTGCTGATGCTGCACGTTCCTTAGGTTTATTAAGTATCTTTGAAGGTGAAAAATCACATCCTCAAGATTATGGTAATCCAGGTAGAGTTCGTGTCTTAATTAAAGAGGATGGTCAGTTAGCTCATAGTGCTAATCAATATAAAGGTGGTAAGAGACAAATAATGAAGGATATTGCTAAATATCTACAAACACATCCAACTACAATTGCTGGTCTAAGAGAAATACCATATGGTCCTGAATTTGACGGGATTGAATTCAAGGAGATTCCAAAGGTAAAGGGTTTCCAAATGAATAGTATTGTACCATTACATAGTCCTTTCCTAATGGGTCATCCAATGACTAAAAGTATATATAATGCTCCTCCACCAAGTGCAGCTATAACTAATAGCGACAAACCAATGAAGATGCCAAAGAACAAATATAAGGTTATTAGAAGGTAAATGGTGTAAGTCAGGAATAAACTAAGAAGCATATGTACAAATGTGTATAGATTTTGTAATGAATGTAATATAAAAATAAAGAAAAGATAAACTCACAGATTAAGTTACAACAGCATGGATAACTTTATTCAATACAATACACTCTGCCTCAAAGAGATAGAGAGAGAGGTAAATTATTAGATGATGACGATTATATATATATTTATGATTTATGTTTGTTTGTTTTTCAAGCACCATAAACTTGTAAATATTCTTCAATTTTATTCTTTTCATCTGCACCCATCCTAGTCTCTAGGTAGCTAATAACATGCGACAAATTAACAATATGTAAGACTGGAATGTTGTATTTTTTACTAACTGCAGCAGTAGCACTTAATTTATCCTTATCTTCTAGATTAACAACTTCTTGTCTATCTAAAGCAATAATTGTACCAACAACTTTACCGCCGGCGTTACCAATAACTTCGAATGCTTCATTAATTGCAGTACCTGCAGTCATAACATCATCGATGATTAAGATTCTCTTGTCTTCTAAGGAGGCACCTACAATGTTACCACCTTCACCATGATCCTTAGCTTCCTTTCTGTTGAAAGCGTATTGAACATCTTGGAATTTAGAGCCACCAATTTCTGCTAATTTAACACAAACGATAGAGGCTAATGGGATACCCTTGTAAGCTGGACCGAAAATAACATCGAATTTAAGATCAGATTGAATAATGGCAATTGCATATGCTGTAGCTAAATTCGATAGTAATTTACCTGTGTTGAATAAACCCAAGTTAAAGAAATATGGAGATTGTCTACCTGATTTTAAAGTGAAATCACCAAATCTTAAAGCTTGACATTCAATGGCTAATTCTAAAAAGTTCTTTTGGTAGTCTTCTAAAACAGCTGGCATAGTTATTATATTATATTATTATGGGGCAGGAAGTGCGAAATAAGAAGGAAGGGAATGGATAAATGTTACAATCTAGTTATTAAATATTATTTTGAGATAACAAATAAATAACAATGAGGGATGAGATTATTCAAAATGTAATGGACGAAGAACAAAAAAAATATATTTGTATACTTTTAATAATGTATTAATATATCGTTATTGTCGAAGTGTTGTAAAAGTTAATTCTTAAAAGCTAAGGACAAAAAAAAATTAGATACAACAAATCAAAAGAGATCAAACGAGATAAAATAAATAAAATTAAATTGTAAAAACTCCCTTGTTTTTAAGATATAAAATTACAAGAAATCAAAATAATTTCATTCAAGATTTTAAACCTGGACCATATAAATCATACATTATATATATCATTCATTATGCATCTGCTTCAAGGATATTTACGTCAAAAAGAAAATTTTATGAAAATAAATGATTCCTTTAATTTTGAATATTAAGAAGGGAAAAATATATTTCAGCGAAAAGAGAAAGAAAGAAAGAAAGAAAGAAAGAAAGAAAAAAGGATAAAGTTAAAATTGAATTATTGCGCTATCTTGACAATATTTGACGGCAATAACCGAACCAAATGAACTGACTTGATTATTCATTTGAAAATTTCTGATGTATTTCCTTCTTATTCCTTGGTTGTTTTAATTTATTATCGTCCTTTCTTTCTTCCTCTTTGTGTTCTTGTCGTTTTTCTTTTGTTTGCTGCTTCTGCTTCTTCCCTTCTCAATATTTTGAAAAATTAGATAATCTTGGGAACTGAAAATTTTTCCCAAAACAAAACAGAAATTTGAGAAATTTCATCAAACAACAAAATGAAATGAAAAATGTGAGATGATGATTGTGTGGGCAGGCACAAAGGGAGAGAAAGCGCGGTGAAATGCAAAAGACGCCGCCAGTCAAATCAGCGAACAACAATTGTACTTCATAACGTACATAACGACCTCGGGTCGAGAATTGCCGGTTATTAAAGTTGTACAGGGGTTTCCTCAGTATTGATTTTTTTTGGAAGATCACTGTTTGTTGGGTCTCTTCTGCGAATGTTCCTTCGTCAAAATAGCTCTGTGTTTGTCTGGTCATTTCTTAGCCTTGTTGAAATAATAGAGTCAGAATTATTTTCCATGAAGAAAAGTCCGCACCAGAAGTAAGTATCCCCTTCCCAGTACTGGGGTTTCTTAGTACACTTGGAAATGCAAGACGAAGTTCTGGATTTTCAGTTTGTTTTTAAAACGTAGAATATCGTAACTTTGAACTAAAAAACGTCATAGTCGTATCTTTTAAATAATATCAAAGGCATTAACTACACAAGATAATATGAATTAAGGGGATTGTACATATAACACCATATTGACCCCATCTTAATGTAATTATGTAAATAATTCACAAAAGAACAGTGCTATTTAGAAAGTATAAATGCAGTAATATGAAGTCAATTGAATAAGAGTCCCGTATACAATAAATAGGGACAGGAACCATTAATGGCGTATACCAGACTGTTAATAGTAATACTGTTTAGTTTATGTTCATTAGTTATATATAATTTTTATACATTTTATTATACCTTTATTAGAAGATATAATCTTCTTACCTATTTATTGCAATTGTTCGAATAACGAGACTTGTAATTCTTTGATGCTAGCATTGATATGCGCAACAAATTCAATCCTTCTTGTTTCATCGTTCAAAATATGTTGTTCTTCTTGAGTAGATGCGATGATCCTTGAATTTAAATATTTAGGATGTGTTAATAATTTGTTTAATTTCATATTCAATAATTTTCTTTCGTCTAAAGTATCTAATCCAATCATTAAATGTGCAATTTGTTCCTCATTCAAATCATTATCTGTGGTGATTTGTTCAATTTCAATATTTCTAACATTTGAATTCAATAAATAATTTTGATAATTTAATTTATCCAACATTCTTTGTAACAAAATTAATTGTGTAGTTTCTCTAATTAACGCAGTAGAAACAACTAAATTAGTATCTGACCAACTTAAGATGGTAGATTGAATCTGTTTACGGAAATATGACGAAAATAAGCATGTCTCAGGTAATATCGTATCACCAAATTCACTTAATAACAGTAGCATTATACTCAATATACCATTACTCCAAATATTATGTAATCTTGGTTGATTATCTGGTCTAATATTACCATCTTGTAAAATGACAGATATAGAACTTTCTAATAGTACTGCAAATAGACCATTATTAATAAATACATTTGATATCTCTTTTAAGGAGCATAATTCAGTGACTAATGTCAATATTAGATTACCTAAGATTGGTTCATTATTCAATTTTATCGATGGGAAACTAGAATAGAGGTTTAATATCACTTTAACAGTTCCAACATCATTTAACGATGATGCAAGGATAACCTTGAAACTATTTGATGGTTTTAATTGTTTAATTTGGTTGAAAACAGATAACAATATGAAAATATCTTGAATCTTTTCATCCATATCATAATAAATCGGTTGCTTAGAATTGTCAAATTCACTATTTGTAATCATATTACAAGTTCCAGAAACATTTTTTTTAGTCATATCTGCTAATATATTGGATAAGATTAAGTAAATACCTTTAGAAAAACTCCATTCAAAGAACTCTAATACAGAATCTGATGCTAAATCCATAAATTCTTCTTCATCCTTAATCAAATTAAAGATTATTAAAACAGAACGCAATATTGGTCTATACAATTCTCTATTGATAGAGCAAGCAATATTCTTTAAATAATCAATCGAACCAGATTTTAGAATAATTATCAACTCAGTGAAAATTTTAATTAACTGTTTAACAGGAATTTGTTTCTTTGTTTTATGGAATGAAAACAATATGTAGAAACACAATTCCATTCTTTCTTGAAATACTTCTGAGAATAACCCATTGCTCATCTTACCGTCAATATTTGTTTGTAGAAAGAAACATATAATATCAACATAATCATCATTCAAAGGTTCAGAAGTCACTTTAATAAACGAGGTTAACAGCGCACCCCATGCCTTAGCAGCTGCAATTTGATGGTTAACATACTGTAATCTCAGAGAAACATTCTTAATATCAGCAATGATGGAATTTCTGTCCAATAAGTCAGTATTATCAGTCATGCCAATAAATAATGTTGAGATAAGATCCATATTGAATAGGTCACAGCTATGATGAGTACGTGGTTTTATCAACGATTGAGATCTGAATTTGTTTAAAGTTAACTTTGGGAATTTTTTTGTAAACCGCTCATCGATCTCATCAAGTAAATCGGCACATTCGTGTTGTATATCATAGTATGGTCTAATCATGGCGAATAGATCATTAGAGTTCAACAATTGATGGATCGGGGATGAAACGTTATCTGAACTATAAACATATAGTGCAAAAATTTCTGCCACGCGTGAAGCTAATCTAAATTTGTTGGATATCTCTAAAATCTTCTCATCAGATAAATTTTCAATTGGATCTGGAGATGGTTTGAATTGTTTGAATACTTTCATTAAAATATTAATGAATTCTGAATCTTTTTGAATCTTTTTCTTTTGGACCCATGAATTGAAAGCTAAGGCAATTGCATCTAATAATGCGCAAGAAACATAATCTGGTAATAGCTCTAATTTTAAGGCATTGTTCTGTAAGACGGTTAATACGGATTTATTGTTGCTTTTAACTACGATTTCTTTCTTGTTATCTTCATCATCAATATTTTCCTTTGTTGCTAAATCACCAGTCAAAAATAAAATAGATAGACCATGTTGATTACCTTCTAATAAAGCACCTAAAAATTCATAAATATCATTGGATAATTTGAAGTCGTCCAATGGGTTTTCTAAATCTGCTTCAATTACATGTACAAATATCTTGGCATGCACTTCGCCTAAATATGATAACATCAATGGATTATTATCTGTCCACGTAGTTGATACAACTGTATTCAATAAATTGATAATAGGTCTCTTTAAAGATCTTGATAAGGAATAGATGTCAACTAGTTGGGAAGAATTGGCATATATAAGTTCTTCCAATGAACTTTTCTTCATGTGCAATGAATCCCTTAATGAAACCAACAGTATGGCTAAATCAAAGGAGGAAACAACTAAATTATTGTAAACAGGACCGAATACTAGATTACCTAATGCATAAACTTGTTTGTCAGAATATGAGGTCAAAATTTTGATTAAACTGCTGGCACAATTAGAACCCGACGATTGAACACCTAAGAATCCATCTATTAACAACTTCCCGGATTTGGCCAACATATGAGTAACTTTCTTATCTGGTGGAGTTTGTGGATCAATACTGTAAATGTTGTAAAGTACGTTGGTAAATAATTTTGTTAATTGGGAACCCAGTTCAAATCTTTCATGTATATCTTCAAATTTCCAGAAGCGATAACTTTCATAAACGTTTAAGAAATGTGTTACTATTTTATTAAGTATATCTTCTTTAGTCTTGGATGGCATATTTGTACCTAATAGCAGTGACTCCTCAACTAAAGAATTACTCAACTTACTTAAGCTGATGGTAAACTTATACGTCCCATTGGTTAATTCAAGTATGCCTAAAATTGTGTTTGCCAGCCCCGTCTTACCGTATTTATCCAGTAAATCAGAACGCGCTAGATATTGCCATACAAACTGAGGGTAATTTGGAACAAGTGTATTGGCAAACTCAC
Organism: Maudiozyma turicensis; assembly: GCA_003708545.1. Classification (NCBI taxonomy): domain Eukaryota; kingdom Fungi; phylum Ascomycota; class Saccharomycetes; order Saccharomycetales; family Saccharomycetaceae; genus Maudiozyma; species Maudiozyma turicensis. The sequence continues at coordinate 16,265 of PPOO01000697.1, forward strand.
AACATGTGTATGCCGTATTATAATCTCTATTCTTTATAGATATTTCAAATATTTTAAACACTAATGATATTATATTCTCTTCATCAATGTTAGAAGATAGATCCTTTAATATTATAGATGATGTTTCAATTGGAACACCAGTCGAGACAACAGATGCGAAAAGTTCAACAAATGATAGCATCATTTCATAATATTTTGTTTCTAATTTTTCACCTTGCTGGGTGTACATGTCACACAATGTCTGGAAAATATAACCCATTGTAGACCAGCCATTATACTCATAAAGAAACACAACAATTCCGTTATTTGTGGAATTGCCAGTTTGTAATATCTTGGCTTTGGTATCCTTTGGAATGGATAACGATACATTATTTTTAGTTTCTAATGGTGGTTGAATCAAAACACTTTTGCTCAATTTAATCATGTCTGTTGTATTTGGCATTGCATTAGGTGTGGTTAATTTGTTATTTTCTTCATCAGTGATATCTTCATCGATTATATCATATTCAATTTTTCCTAAGTTTAATGAGGTTGCATACGAATTTAATTCGTGTAGGTAGAAATTCGCAAATTCGATATTAGAGGTGCATATGTTGATCAATGGAATTAATGCTTCATCTATCAGTGGTAATTTAACCATCAATGCAGATAATTTTCTTTCGAAAATACTACTTGTTAAGAATTTCTCTACAAATTCATTTGGTGTATTTAATAATATTCTTTTGATAACTACAGCAACTTCAGTGTTGATTGGTGTAAAGTTTAATTGGAAAGCTAAGAAGGATGACATGATAGTTGGATATAATGAATCTATAGCTAAAGAATCTGATACTTTCACGATTGCTTTTAACACCGATTGGGATTCTGCCCTTTGAGCATATAATCTTGATAACTGCTCCATTGATATATCAATACTGGTCAATTCTTGAAATTGCTTTTGAAATTCCTGATACTTTGTAGGTTCCTCTTGAATCAAGAATGATTTTGTATAAAGAACAAAGGACCACATATATGATAAGACCGAGTCACTAGTTAAGTCATCAATCATATTAAGGATATCGGTAAAGCATTCTGCATCGTTAAAGTATGGGGATTCTATATTAATCGAAGATATAGTTGTATCTAAACCTAATATTAAAATAGAATTTATTGTCACTAATGATTCAATCTTAGTAATAATGTTCATTGGGATATTAACGATAATCGATGTAAGGTTATTCTTTAGGAAAGATACCAGACTGATAGAAACTTTGAACCATGCTGATACGATTTTGATAGGAATCAAAGTATTTAATACTAAATTGGATAATAATTTTAAAATATTGGTCAAATAGATTAAATCATAAGAGTTCTTCATTTTCAAAAGATCATTAAATTCTTGTTGTGAAAGTTTATAATCAGATGGGTCAGTAGAGATATCATCATTAATATTAAAAGTGGACAATATGAAATTAACAGATTTAATCAAATTTTCAACAATTGATAGTTTTGTCTTGGTATCCGTTAATTTATCATAATATTTATTATCAATTACAGGAAGTTTATTATCATTGAAAAGTAATGATATTACATTGATAGTTGAATTTCTTTCTTTCAGTATGCATTCCGTCAATATTTCTATTGAAGCATTGTTATTAAAGTCCCAGGAGTTGCTCATTTGAGATAATACTCTAATGGATTCTGTGTAATTTAAATTGAAAAGTTTTGAAATTTGAAATGCCGATTCATTATCTTCTTTACATGTTTTGTAACATGTTCCTCTTATGGTAACATTTTGTTTTGTATCTGGTTTCGTAATATTGCTGTCAACAGTGTTGAATTTTTGAGAATCCAATAACAGCTCAAAGTTTTGATCAATAAATTGATCAATGGTTGTAAAACCGTAGGTTGAAGCACTCTCAGAACCATCCAGAGAGTATGCTCTTATAAAATTCTCAACATTGACAAAGGAGGTAAGGATATCCTCTTTGTTATATACTGAAGAGTTCATTGCTTAAATAGGTAGTATATTAATCAATTCCTTGCTAATAATTTTGTAATGAAATATACCTTATTTAATCCAGTTCGTCTTAATAGAAAATATTATCTTTTTATCCAAATCGATTTGTTAAATAGAATATTATTGTTAACAATTATATCTTGTTTCTAATATAAAATCAACAATGTTAATTGTGATGAATACTCGAAATTTTTCCTTTACATCGAACTTCGCTCAAGTTTTTTTGCTTTTGTTTTTTTTTCCACGCTGTGGTCTGGTCGCTGCTACA
>PPOO01000699.1:0-10945 GCA_003708545.1 Maudiozyma turicensis
GTGAGCAAATTACGGTGTATCAGTTTAAAGTGTAATTTGGCCCATCAATGGCTTATTCTTCTCCGTTATTAGAACCCGTAATCCGTGGAAGTATAATAAGAAAGACGGGGCAGAAATAGGAGTGGAATTTAACATATTTGCATTTTGTTTCGTACATGAAGTACAGTGTCTGTATAGTAATATATATGCAAAATATTGACTATACACATATATCCTTATATGTCACACCATTACTACTCTCAAAACATACAGTTGCAATTGTTTATTTTCTCTTTCCATGGGGACAGCACTATTTCTCAATAACTGTAACATCTTTTAAATCCTCGGTTCCCTCTCTGCTTATATACAAATTGTTTTTGTCTCTTCGATATTTTCAGAATTTTTTCTTTTCCCTCCGCTTGCAGGTCCGATGAGCGCGGGGCCATCGTTGTTTCTCTCTTTCTGTAGTTAGGGTTTCAAGTTATCGATAAACAACTGAATTGCTCTTGCAAGAGTATGATGGATAATTATTGGATAAGTATATGAGTCTGAGTCACTTCTAGTTCACTACTTTATAATTAAGTGACAGCTGTATAAGTAGTACCCACTATACAACTAATAAGCAATGTTGGTATCTGCGTTTCATTTAGCGCGATGGTTTAAGTGGATTGTGTTTAGTCTAATACTATTAGCAAGATCCCTAGTATCGAATATATACAGGGGATTCATACAACTGATTGTAAAACCCTTGTATGACTGTTTTGTTACACTGGTATGGATTCCCATAGTGATATCGTTAAGAATATCGATTACGTTAATATTGCTACCGATGAATATTCCATTAAGATTAGTATTTGGTACCTCAGTGCAGGAATTAGCACAATATGGTCCAAGTTTCCTAAATTTACATATTATTATGACCATGATTCAATATACTATGGTTTTGCTCATGTTTGGAATATTGATTGGATCAGTGACAGGTACGATACTGGGTATGATTCATTTCTATTTAAGGATACCTACAATATATTTGGATTTATCGAATGTGAAGGATTATATCATGAAAAAGATAAATTCAGCTGTTGGTTACATTAAATATCTATTTATAAGATCAATCCAATGGGTTAAAAATATAGTTATGAAACCCTCTAAGACTGAAAATCATACTGTCAAGAAGGAACATAAAGTTGCACCAAAGGATGATAGTAGTATTCAGGCTACTGTAACGACATCAGATCAAGTTTCTCCAGAAATATCAAAGGGATTATCGACAAAGGTTAAATCAAGAAAGGGATCTGTAACCAGTGTATTGGATGTAGCTTCGATAATGCCGAATGATTTCTTTCAAACAGATAATGATGAACGTAAGACTTTAGTCGTAGATATCGAACCAAATGATATAGTCAATTATGACAATGATAAGCTCCCACATCCTGAGAGAAGAACTGTTTATAATACTCCGGAACAATCTCCTCATAATTCTCCTACTATCTCACCTCAAGCATTAGAAGAAATTTATAACGACTCATCAATTGTGGATTCTGACCCATCTGGTCTAGATATATGGGATAGATTCGACTCTCTAGATAGAGATCATATACAAGGTACTACACGTACCGATAATACCACGATGAGAACCACAAGAGTTTCCAAGAAAAATCGAAAACATAATGGTATATCATGAAACAAATATAAAGGTATTCAGTAATAAAACCTCTAAAATAATCTGAATCATACCACGTCCGTATATCCAATTCAGTAACATCAATTATTCTTTATAATCAATCATCTATATATTTATAATTTAACATTCCAAAGATTCCGGTTTATTGTTAACTGAAGTCGCGTGGAAATTTGCATACAAAATAAGAAAGCCGTTTCCTCTTAAGAAGTTTGAACATTTAAACTCAGGGTCGAGAGAGAAGATAAACAACAGAAAACATAAAAGGAGTCTCGGTATTAACTAATAACATCAGAATTTAATTCTTCGATACAATCACTCCATATTGCATATAAATCAAATAGTCAACATTTTTACATATAGATGAATGTTTAGCGTTCGTCCGATACAGAATTTATCACAAGTCATCTCAAGGACTTCCATCAAATACCTTTCCACATCATCTATCTTATCAACTATGGTCAGTTCCACTTCAAATTTTGAGTCATTTAAGAAGACTTTATCCCCATTAGCAACTAAATTCTATTTAAAGAAGGATGAAATTGAAATTATGCAATCACCAGCGGAGTTTTATTCTACAATGAAACAAAAGATTTTAAAAGCTAATGATCGAATCTTTTTTGCATCCTTATATTTAGGTAAATCTGAACAAGATCTAATGAATTGTATAGATGATGCAATGAATAAGAATCCCAATTTAAAAGTATATTTTTTGTTGGATGGACTAAGGGGTACTAGAGAAACTCCACATAATAACTCGTCAGCGTCTCTGTTAGCCACATTAATTAATAAATATGGAGATGATAGGATCAGTTGTAGATTATACAGAACACCAGTGTTTAATGGATGGAAGAAAAAACTGATCCCAAAGAGATTCAACGAAGGTTTAGGATTACAACATATGAAAATTTATGGATTTGATAATGATTTGATCCTTTCTGGAGCTAATTTATCTACAGATTATTTTACAAATAGACAAGATCGTTACTATGTGTTTAAGTCTTTACCATTAACCAACTATTATTTTAAATTACATCAACTGATAAGCTCTTTCAGTTTCAAGATACAAGGAATTAAAAATTGTAGTAATCCCTTTGCCAATTATAAGTTAGTTTGGCCAAAGGATAACTTATCAGTGAATCCAACACATTTAATCAACAAACATAAATTCTTGAAGGATTCGTCCAGAATACTTGATGAATTTTTACATGGCAATCAAAATAGCGAACAAAAAATTGAAACAGATAAACAGAATGAATACCCAACACTAGTATACCCGATATCTCAATTTACACCACTATTCAAAGCACTTAATGATAAATCTACTGAAAAACCAACAATCTTGTCAATAATATCAAATATCAGATCCTCAAATTTAAATTGGATCTTCACTGCAGGTTATTTCAATATGCTACCATCAATAAAACATCAATTATTAAGGACGCCATCAAATAATAGTAAAATAATTACCGCATCACAATTTGCTAATGGGTTCTTTGAATCTAAAGGGGTTTCATCAAATTTACCAAAAGCTTATATTCATTTATCACATAAATTCATGAAAAGTCTAGTATTATACGACAAAGCAACACATATACATCTTTTAGAATGGCAAAAGGGCATAGTGACAAGGCCCGGTGGTTGGTCATACCACGCAAAGGGGTTTTGGCTATATGAGGAACCAATAAAATCGGAAAAGATTAAACCATTCTTAACTATTCTAGGCTCTTCAAATTATACAAAGAGAGCCTATTCTTTAGATCTTGAGTCTAATGTCGTGATACTAACAAAGGATGAAATATTACAAGAAAAAATTGGATCAGAAGTCGATCATTTGTTAAGTAATAGTAAAGAGGTTACACTTGATGATTTCAAGGATGATACAGATAAACATGTTGGCGTCGGAGTTAAAATAGCTACAAAATTACTAAGTAAAAGACTTTAATTAGCATAACCAGAATAGAGACAAATATGTAAATACTCATAATAACTATCAGATGCATAAATTTTATTCTTTATATATATATATGTATATATAATATAATATTATTAAATAAGAGCTGTTCTCTTTTCGCTAATCTTTGGTAAACTCGGTTTGTTACCAACGTAAACAAAATGTGTCTGATAAAAAATCATGGAAAGACTCAATAACTCCGCCAATGTAACTACCACAGGTATTGAGTTATAAGGCCATTGCCAATAAGTCAATGATTTATTCCATAATGCAATATAATAGCCAATCATTCTGATAAAATTAGCTGAAAGCAAAGTTAGAATATATCTACTTGATATCCCCATACAACATCTCCCCATCCAATTGATACAGATCTGTGGCCATAGAGTCATTATACCAAGCATATTACCCATTACCCATATACAATTCAAATGATCTAAATAAATGAAATGATGAATATTGAAATACCACAGATATAAAGTCAACGTACCGACGAAACCTAACGACATAGATATCGTAACTATACATATCATTGAAAAGCCTTGATGTACATGTGACGTAGCTCTATACATTCTTAATTGTTTCAAAATGGACATATTTGCAAAGAACAAACAGATGGTTCCGATCAATAATGGCAAAGATACAGGAATATCATCCCAGCTGTGATAAAATAATGGGAACCGAGCATATAGCTGCTTAATCACTGTATTGTTACATTTATAATTGACAGAAGTATATATATCTATCGATATCTTTGCTAAATTCAGTATTATAGTATCGTAGGATAACCCATATACAGATTTATGTAATTTGTTATATCGTCTTTGATATAATAATGCCATTGTATTGAGGAAACATCCCGTAAGTTGCGTTATTATCAATATCATCGTTGTACTATAGAGCTATAAAGCTGGACTGTAATATGACCAAGATACATATATTATAAGAACTCTACTAAATAAATGTGTCAAATATTTTTGATAATCATCTGATTTCACTGTAATAGTGTAACAGAATGAACTGTTCTACAGTCAACAACTACAACAGGACCGGAAATTTGATTCCTGCGCCGGAGAGAAAAAGCTACCGAGTTTTCCCTCAATTACAATTAAGCACTAGCAACAAACGAGGAACGTATCTTGGAATACACAAGACTAGATAATATTATATTCACGTTCTATTTCATTTGGTGAACAACTAGAAATGACTAGGTTATACTGATATGCTAGCGATCCTGTGAGAAAGAAAAAATTACAGCTTGTCACATTTATCAAGTATAAAAGTATATGATGCCACTCCGGACCTGGATAACTAAAACGTAGACTATCAAATGCAGAAGAGTCTATCAACTAGGAATAAACTTATCAAAGTTACAAAAAAATATTTCATGTGTACCTATTGATACCTGAGAGGAAAAGAACCCATTACGTATAGAGTATGTTGGATCATACCATCAATGGACGTAACCTATGAACAGATGATCAAAAAAAAAACATGGGTGCACTGACCAATATACCTAACAATAACAACTCAATAAGCTGTCTATCAAGAGTCGTGGGTGCTTATTAATTATCAACGATAGGAACTGGACTGAATTTAACAGTTACTCAGATTCGAGTTCTGATTCTGGGGGTGTCGTTATTCTTGTACTGTTCTGCAGGTATATCTTGGTAATTCGAGGAAGCGATGAGGTAACAGATAATGCCGCACAACAAATCAAACAAAAGTGAAAAATTTCAGTTTCAGTCTGCACTGCAATTACAAACAAACTGCATTATTAATGCTGATGACACCCTTAATTGAAATAGAAGTCGGGTGTCACATTTAATGACTAAGCAAGATCAAGAGTATGATAGAATGTGTTGGAAAATATTGATATATAAATAAGAAGGTTATGTCGCTATGACGATGGTATCTTGTTCTCTCTTATACTTTTCCTTGTTTGACTCAACCGGATAAGGAAAAATTCAACCAGTACTTATTCACATACAAGATGAAGATAGGTTTCATTAAACAGAGCTCTAACGATAAGAGCCAAACAATTATCAATTTAACTCCAGAGGATAAAGAAGATTTATTTACTATATATCAAATCATCGATCCAGATGATGAAGTAATCATTAAGAAAATGTTTACCACAAAACAAGAAGATAGCAACAAAAAAACAATTACAGATCTTCATGAAATTAAATTAAAGGTCATCTCTTATGAATTTGATATTAAGGATGAATATCTACGTTATAAAGGTGTAACTATTCCTGATGATACAGGTGTCGCTAATAAAGATATCTCAATTGGTAAATTTTTAAGTTTCAGTATTCATTATACTCATCCAATGACTATTTACAAGCATAATTTAAATAAATATGCAAAGAGACTGTTACAAGATGCTGAGAATGCGATGAACAAATCAGAAATCGGGGCTGTTGTATTACAAGAAGGTATTGCCCACGTTTGTCTACTGACTTCTTCTTCGACAATTATGAAGCAGAAAATTGCAGTTACTTTACCAAAGAAGAAAAATGCAGAAGATGCAACTAAATTCAATGATTTGAATGAAGCATTCTACAGACAAATTTATGATGCAATGAATGCAAATTTCAATTATAACGAATTAAAAGTTATTTTACTGTGTTCTCCAGGTTTCTTTGCTGATGCTTTACATAAGCATATTTTGAAATTTGCCGAACAAGACCAAAATGAAGATATTATAAAAAACCAAGAATCTTTCCTATTGGCTAATTGTTCGACTGGTTATTTACAAGGTATAGATGAAGTGTTGAAAAATCCAAAGTATGTTGAAAAATTAGAGGATACTAAATTTGTTAAAGATGTTAAATTATTGGATCAATTCATGGAACATTTAGATAATGACGATAATATGGCATGGTATGGTAGGTATGAAGTGTTTAAAGCAGCTAAATTAGATGCTATAGATACTTTACTAATGACAGATACAATGTTAAAATCAAATAATATTGCAAAGAGAGAGAAATATTTGGATTTAATTGACTTAATCGAAGCTAATGGTGGCAAAGTATTTATTTTCAGTACTTTACACACGTCAGGTGAAGAATTAAATCAATTAACTGGTTTAGCATGTATCTTAAAATATGCAATTCCAACACTTGATGAAAGGAATGAAGAGGATGATATTTCTGATTCGGAAGCTGAAAGTTCAGAATCTCAAAAGGAAGAAATGATTACTTCTAAGGCATAAAATACTCACCTAAAAACAACATTGTAACATTTACAACATGAAATATATTCCATTAATATTTTAACTTCCCATTTGCACAGCAATACGTATATATTTTAATATTTAATCTTTAAGATATGCATTCTATATACAATAATAATAACATCCAAATTATTGTAATAAAATTTATTCAGTATTGTTTGTTTTAGATTATTATAAATGTTTATATAATATTTGTTTTTTTGATTTTGTATGGATCGTTGTCATAAAAATAAACTAGAGTAGTAGGTTTGGGTAAGAGATAGGAAAAAAAGATATGAAGAAGTATTGTTCTTGAATAGATAAGCGTATCTTACATTTAATGCTGAACCGCTTGTTGTTGTTGTTGCATTTGTGCAGACGATTGACGATTACTTGCATTTTCTTTTAATGCAATTAATTGTCTAGATCTAAATCTCTCGTAATGAATAAATGATGTTGATTCAATCAAATCTTGCAAATGTGTTCTAATCAAGAATTCTCTTAGGTATACAAATTCACATTGATTTATATCTTCGACATTAATTGCGCCCCAACGTGTCTTTCTACCTCTAACAGTCTCCCCATTGATTTCAATATCTTTTTCGGAACCAACAACTGCAAATGGGATGATTGATCTAATACTTTGATTCAATTCTAATTCATCCTCAGTTAATTCATCAGAATCATATGGATAAATATTTAAATCATAATTCTTGAAATCATTCTGTATAATTTCTCTGTATGCTTCTCTTTCATTCATTGTTAATGTATCAGCTTTACCAATAACAGGTATGACATTTGCAATCTCGGTCAATCTCTTTAATGTAGCAACATCTAATGGTGTCAAATGCTTTGTTGCAGTAGGTTCCAGGAAATAAAGAATTGCATGAACTCTAGTATCCTTAATAAATCTTTCTCTTTGTGCTGTTAATTCTTTACGTAAATAATTGGAATGTTGTTCCTTAATATATTTAACAATTGGTTCCCAAACTTTATTATTATTAATTTGATCGCCAAAACCTGGGGTGTCAATAATATTAATATTCAATTTAACTCTATCCTCCATTAAAGTGTGTTGTGAAATTTTAATCTCGGTAGTTTGTGTAATTGGTAAATTTGAAATATCATCACCGCTATTTGAATCGATTAAATGAGAAGCAAACAATGTGTTAATTAAAGTGGATTTCCCAAGACCGGAATGACCCACAACCATAATATTGAATTGGAAACCCTTCTTTAATAATCTATGTTCGATTTGGTTGGTAATTGTGTCGAAACCGACATATGAACTTGGCTGAATAGAAGACATGTGTAGCGCGATATTTACTGTTTCTATCTGAATATTGTTGCTATCAGGTTACTTGGGTGTTATAAGGAAACAAAACAGTCTTAAATTGTGTTGATTGTTTAAAAACGTAACGTATTTTACCAAATCTTTTATTAGATCAAGCCTCTTCGAGTCCACCACAATATCGCAAACAGTAGCAAATCACAAACAAACAAGACGGGCACTCCTTCACAGTATTTCAATCTCTGTCTGTCCGTTTCCCAACGGATCCAGATACACCGGAAAATGCTCGAAACGCGAACTTCACAAAGCTTCTAAGTAAAAAAAAAAAATAACAATACCGGGTAAGCAAGCCCTCCTTAAATGAACCAAGAAAACAACACAGTCGATCCAAGACTTGTACAAAAAAGTACTCTTTTTGTGGAGTCTTAGAGGGATAGAGAGGTTAATAGACGTCTCTCTATATATCAAAATCTGAATACATTAGAGATTCCACATGGAGGAGATGTACTGAGAAAGTTTACAGAGCAACGGGTGTTCAGACTCACGAATTGGAGTTATTGGGGAATAAATTACGTCTTACCGCTATTGAGCTGAGAATCGAACTTGCTAACTAAGAACGGTTACTGCAAGCCAGAAAAAATGATATTACAATCATTAGGAAAACTAGATTTTTTTCTGATAACGATACTAATGTTAAACAAGAATATTAATCCCTAAGGAAAGATCTGAAAGGAAATTCAATGATCATTGAGGTCAATAATAATGTTATTGCAAATTTAAAACAAAAATATTGATTTTTGTTAAAGGTGATACTTTAGACGAAAAATTGACTGTTAGTAAAGAAATATTTTAAATTAGTCGACCAAATGGAGGAAGTCATTAAGATCACCAATAAGGTCAAAGGATTGTTCATTTGTCATGACCTTAACCTTTTTATCTAAAGCTCTTTCTTCAGTGTTTTTAAACGCAAAAATATTTTTCATCACTATTATTACTTTTTGGGAGTTCAATAGTTTTCCTCAATTTTTTAATATCATCGTCATTTTCTGGCATGACCTCTAAATGTTCTTTCAACAGCCTGATGGTTTCCCGTTTACCTTTGATATTTCCTAGTATGCCCCATGTGAATCCGTAGATGTATTAGATAAGTTATTAGACATAATTGTCGGAAATTACAAAATACATGAATAGTGCCGCACATATCTTTAATCGAAGAAATCGATACGTACGTATGTGCTAACCAATCTGATCATGAGTAAGGTTTACATTACCTACTCATCAAGATACACTAGTTAAAAACAAGAAGAAAATATGGACAGATATAATCGAACAAGTATTTGAGCTGAAGCAGATAGATTGGTATTATTTAATAAGTCGTTCTTCATTTAGATATTATATAAAGTTATTTCGATATTAGTACTGAAGGTCTGTTTGCTAATTAATATTTATTATTACTGAGCTGAATATTCCAAGGATGTATAGTATAAGACTATCATAAGAGCAAAAGAATAAACCAAATACGTAGCACACGTTAAACGAATAGAAGAATATTGTGCGCGATTAATATAAATGAATAGGCTTATATAACGACATCTGGATACAAGGTTCGCAAATGCGAAGAATAAAGAAAACAACCCAATCTGTAATATATAAAGACAGAGGTTTAGAAAACAAAATATGTAAATTAAATAATTCCTTCCGAAAGAAAGTACGAAGAATTCACTGTATATTACACTGTATATTATTAATCAATAAAATGAATCAAACTAACACTATTAATATTGCTCAACCTGCTAGAAACGAGGATTTCTATCAATTATATTCTTTACTATAATTTGTCTGTGAGTTTCTTTTTTTATATAATCTTTAAGATTGAACGAATAAAATAATCCCAAGCTATGTGTTCAGATTTTTTATTGTGTTTATACATGTTTTAACTTTTATTTGCCACCAAGTAAATTATTATGTAATGTTCTTCATTACCTAATAATTCCTCCTCTAATAATATCTTACCTAATAATCGAGACGGTGTTAAACATTTGAGATATAACCTTACTACGTAATTTCCGTCAGTATCCACTTGTCAAAAGATGGATAGTTTGTAACCACAAGCTGATCCAATTTTTATTATATAAAGGGAACACTTATTTCAATATAAATTGATTCCATTCCCAAGTTTTTTAAATAAATTAAATTTCAATAATAAGAAGATCAAACGACTATACGTTGATTCTTCTGCAATATACTTTAATAAAATTACATTAACAAAATCGGTAACTCTAATATTTCAAACTTACAACAACAATTGTATATATAAACCTGAATATTATAGTATAATTATATATAGTAATTATAGAGTATTATCTTAAATATGAAATTGATCTATGAAACTTTCCAAAATTGTGTTGAAATAACCAGCCGGACAAAAAACACTAGTACCAACTGAGGGTTAGTGGTGTCTCTTTGGCGTTAATAGATATACACTACCAGATTATGGATATTATTCTGTGAGACGTTGCACAATTCGGTTCCCGCCTAACAGGGTTAAATCATAATGTGCTTGTTTGGATAGATATTGAAAAATAGAATCTTATAATGAATGTTGCGTGCAACTTATAATATGACTTCCAAACGACTAATATGAGAAGGATAATCCAAATTGTTGGATCAGGGGTTACCCTACTACATTGTTAACATTATATAACAGTATATTTTACTTCAATGTAACAACTATGGTGGTATATTTTAGTGAACACGTGACTGATATAGTTGTTCTGGTTCGCTATAAGTCCTGATCGATATCTGAATCAGTTACTAGTG
>PPOO01000708.1:0-11626 GCA_003708545.1 Maudiozyma turicensis
GTAGAATTTTGGTTGGGTTATTATTATTTCAATTGACGATGGCAGGTACATTAGCCGGTTTTGAAGGAGGTTGGGTTTTATCCTCCTGGTTATTCCCATTACCATTTATAACATTTAGCTTCTGGTGGGATTTTGAGAAAAACTATTTGCCCTTGTCACAATATATTGCATTAAGTTCTATCCGTGAACATGAACGTGATAATTCAATGGTAAGTACCCCGGTAGAAACAGAAAATTATCATTATCCGTATTTAATTGGGCAATTAGAAGGTCCTATGTTAAGTTGAATCACACTTTTCTGATACGGTTATATATATATATACAGAAATATATAAATAAATAATTAGAATATTCAGAACAATACATTAGATTAGAACAGAACCTACCCCCAACAACAGTGGTGTATCTTCCGTTACTTCATATTATATTTTGGGTGGTCCATAAAGTGTTAACAAGATGGTTGATTGCTAGCGGTAGGTCTCCATTAGTTAGGAATAGCAACATTATTAATTTTACAACTACAATTCTAATAATCGTCAACGTAACAAAGATCCTGATTATTTTCGAATAAGATAAGTTTGTCACTATCCTTAGGGACTCTATAATGTATAAATTAGCTACCCCTTTAATGATGTCCATTGAGATTATTGTATCATAGGGCCAGATCAACATAAGAACAGGGAATATTTTGGCACCATACGATAAAAGAATCGTGTATGAAATTACTTGTTTGGCGTAACTAACATCACGACCCCAGCCGTATACTTGTATCACTGCATATTGAATCAAACTATGAAATAATATGATATCTAACAATGAATATACTGTGAAATAAATATATTGAAATTGTGGTGATCTCATATGAACGGTATCCAAATTTAGATTAGCTCTAGATTTGTTCCACATCTGAGCATATCTTGATTCCTCTGTAGCACACTTCAAATATATTTCAAAAGTCAGCAAAAGGATCCATAATCTATTTAAAATATCAAATTTATTCCATGATTGTTTTAATTTTGTTATAATTGTACTTTTACCTGATTGGTTCGCTTGAGAATCGATCTCTTTATATTTATCCAGGTTGCTCTCTAGTGTATTAAACACTAGATGGCGATACGCACCTGATTTCAACAATAATAGATCAATGAACAATATGACATTATCTCTTTCGACATATTTATCTACCGGTTTATGACAATTTGTACATTGTGTCAATTGCATATGTTTGTTCGAATACGTCACATATAGGGAATCTGTAGGTGTCAAACACGATACACATAGCATCTTTCTCACTTCCTCGAGTTGGGACTACTTCAGGGACCTGATACACCAGTCCTCAGCACTCGAACGCCTGCAAGGTTCAATGAGTTCTGGTGTCATTGCTTATGTAATTGAAAAAAATTTTCAGTTTTCAATTTTCAACTTTTTGGGCTCTGTGAACAAATCCGCAGGGTGTTGCGATGAATATAAAGGAAAGTTGAGATGACTTTGAACAAAATGTCTCACTCTGTGTTGGAGATAGTGAGTGCTATATGAGATTAGTCTGCTTTGCCTGGGTATTCAAGCAAGTGCATTTACATTAAAATAACATAGGAAGCAATGTCTAGAGTTGGTGTTATGGTCCTTGGACCTGCAGGTGCTGGAAAGTCCACTTTTTGTAACAGTATCATTACACATATGCAAAATGTGGGCCGTAGAGGACATATTGTTAATTTGGATCCTGCTGCAGAACCTAACAAGTATGAATTTACCGTGGATATCAGGGACTTGATCTCGTTAGAAGATGTCATGGAAGAAATGGATCTAGGTCCAAACGGGGCACTGATCTACTGTTTTGAATATCTTCTACAAAATTTGGATTGGTTAGATGAAGAATTAGGTGATTATAACGATGAATATCTGATTTTCGATTGTCCTGGTCAAATCGAGTTATATACCCATATCCCTGTGTTACCAAACATTGTGCGTCATTTACAAGGTCAACTAAATTTCAGTCTATGTGCCACTTATTTACTAGAGGCCCCCTTTGTCATTGACAGTTCCAAGTTTTTCAGTGGTACTTTGTCTGCAATGAGTGCAATGATCTTATTAGAGTTACCACATATTAATATTCTAAGTAAAATCGACATGGTTAAGGATGAATACAGCCGTAAACGACTGAAGAGATTTTTGAACCCCGATAGTTCATTATTATTACAAGCTGCAGATTCAGACACAAACCCACGGTTCCATAAATTAAACCAAGCCATTGCAGAACTGGTTGACGATTTTGGAATGGTCCAGTTTTTACCACTAGAGGCCAAGAACGACGACTCTGTCGGTACCATCATATCCTACATAGACGATGTGACGCAGTGGGCCGAGGGACAAGAACCCAAGGAACCCAACGACGAGGTCGAGATCGAGGAGATGTAACAACTATATATCATATTTATATTTTAGACATATATATATCATAATCGAATACGTAAAGAATCGAGTGCTTACAGACTGCCGTGGATAGCGACACTTCTCACCAAACGGTGAAAAATTTCAAAGAAATTTCTTTGCAGAACGAAACAAACCGAAGGGGAAAAGAGAATCAACCACACTGGAATCTATAAACAAACTATATATACATCAGTTATTGAGAACTGTTGGATATCTTCGTTGTAGGATAAGGAGTTAGAAGAACAGGAATTGATTGCTAGTTAACAACTCTACACAATATATATAGAGACTATACAAGACAAATGGCAGCCATCACTGAGGTCAATAATTCCAACGGTAATGCGGAAACTAACAACGGAGCCCATAGAACTGCTGCTCACACACATATCAAGGGTCTAGGTTTAGATGAAACTGGTGTAGCAAGAGCTGTCGAAGGTGGTTTTGTGGGACAAGTCGAAGCCCGTGAAGCATGTGGTGTTATTGTTGATTTGATCAAAGCTCAAAAGATGTCAGGCAAAGCTATTCTATTGGCAGGTGGACCATCTACTGGTAAGACTGCGTTAGCTCTTGCCATCTCTCAGGAGTTAGGTCCAAAGGTCCCCTTTTGCCCTGTTGTAGGTAGTGAATTATATTCCGTAGAAGTTAAAAAGACAGAAGCTCTGATGGAAAATTTTAGAAGAGCCATTGGTTTAAGAATTAAGGAAACTAAAGAGGTTTATGAAGGTGAAGTTACAGAATTAACTCCGGAAGATGCAGAAAATCCATTAGGTGGTTACGGGAAGACCATATCTCATGTTGTTGTCGGTCTAAAATCCGCAAAGGGTACCAAGACTTTGAGATTAGACCCAACCATATATGAAAGTATTCAACGTGAAAAGGTTAACGTAGGTGATGTTATATATATTGAATCCAATACAGGTGCAGTAAAACGTGTAGGTAGATCAGATGCTTACGCTACAGAATTTGACTTGGAAACTGAAGAGTACGTTCCACTGCCAAAGGGTGAAGTCCATAAAAAGAAAGAAATTGTTCAAGATGTAACATTATACGACTTAGATATTGCCAACGCTAGACCTCAAGGTGGTCAAGATGTCGTATCTATGATGGGTCAACTGTTGAAACCAAAGAAAACAGAAATTACAGAGAAATTAAGATTAGAAGTTAATAAAGTTGTAGCAAAATATATTGATCAAGGTGTAGCGGAATTAGTACCTGGTGTTCTTTTCATCGATGAGGTTAATATGCTGGATATCGAAATCTTCACATATTTAAACAGAGCATTGGAATCTAATATCGCTCCAATCGTCGTATTGGCATCGAATAGAGGGATGACTACAGTCAGAGGTACAGATGACGTAGTTTCACCTCATGGTGTTCCACCAGATTTGATCGATCGTTTATTGATTGTACGTACATTACCATACAATAAGCAAGAAATTAGATCTATCACAGAAAGAAGAGCTAAAGTAGAGAACCTAGAATTATCATCAGAAAGTTTTGACCTTTTAGCAGATATGGCAATGTCAACATCATTACGTTACGTTTTACAATTATTATCCCCATCAGGTATATTAGCACAAACTGCAGGTAGAACAGAAATCATACCTAGTGATATTGAAGAAGCTAAATCATTATTCTTGGATGCTAAGACATCTACGAATATTCTTCAAACAACAGCAAATTACTTATAATATCTTAAAAAGGATAAATATAATCTTCACTATGTAAACAAATAAACAAATAAAAAAAAAAGAGAATCATTCGATGTAAATTATCATTATTTTTATTTTACATATTAATTCTTGATTTGTATATATAAAAACCTTTCATATTCGTAACTACATCATTTACTACAAGGTTATACTAGCGCTGTCTTTAATTTTCTGCTGCTAAAGTTGTAATTTCTTCCAAGAATTCATTTGGTGTAATTAAATTTGTACCACCATACATAACTTTCTTTAAATTATGTAATTGAGAATGAGCCCATTCTTGTAAATTTTGATACTCCAGATAGTTACTACCACCAATGACGAATACAATAGACTTGTTATAGAATTGTCTCTTTGGTTTCTTTGTATGAGAACCTCTTGTAATCTTCGGATCAATATATATGTAATTATCAGTAGTTTCCAAATTCTTTTCAGAACTGTTCATTGGATCCATTATAGCTTCCACAACATTGGTAATTGGAATTGTTTTCTTCTCTGGTAATAACTTCTTAATACCGGAGATTAAATTACCAACTGTACCTGGTAATCTTCCCTCGGTCAAACTATAAAGACTTGACAAGGATAAATTGTTATCTGATGATTTCTTAGCGTTACCATCTTCCAACGATTTGTTTTGTAAAGTCTTACTTGATAATTGCATATACTCTCTTAATTTATAAATATATTTCAATACTGTAATATCACACTCATGTTCTTTGAAATAAGTTTCCACTTCTTGAATGAAATCCTTTGGTAAGCCTGAATTTGATGTCAAATATAATACAATGAAAGATCTCATCTTATCTTGTAAATTGTTTGTCTTACCATCCTTCAAGATTTCTTCGAAATTAGCTCTTAATTTAGAATTATTTGGGTCCTGTTCAATTTCAAAAAATGTATCTAATCTTTTATCCTCTAATTGTTCCAATAGACCACTGAAAATATTAACGTGTGTATCGATAATATTTTTCCTTTTAGTTAATTCAGGCAATTTTTGTACGACTTCCTGAATTTGAACAGTATCCTGGTTTGAATTTGGATCTAAATCGGCAATATTTTCAACACCTGTCTTTCTTGTGATCTCTTGAGCGTCTTCTTTATATTTAGTCAATTCATTTTCAACGTTTTCAGCAGCCTCTGGGAATGGTAAATGAGAATTTTGACTCCAGAAGAAATCGTGAGGATCTATATCATATCTTTTCTCTTGAACTTGTTGTGTTTCCTTGTCGATGGTATCTATGGTAATTGTATTTTTCTTCAATTTAAAGATATCGAAAACCATACATTGGTAAATCCACGAATGACAGAACATACAAGCGAAATCAATTTCTCTATCTAATAGAATCAATACAGATCTTTCTAAAGTATCACCATTTGGCAAGACAGCCACGGAGGAACTCTTGGTATTCATGACATAGTCTCTTAACAATTGACCCAATTTTTCAGCTACCATCTCAGCTGGCCCATTCTTTGGTGCTCTAATAACCGGTATCGAATTTGTAGTTATAATAGATTGAATAAACCTTTCGCAATGGTAGAACATAAGAAACCAATGGATTCTTCACTTGATTTAGGATTGTTCAATAATGAATAAGTGTTTGGCAATTGTAAACTAAACAATTCTGGTTCGGTGACAACAAAATCTAGATACTGATCAAAGACTTGTTTCACTCTTTCTGATTTACCTGTCATCGAAACATTTTCAGCAAAATATTCTAACAAATCACGTTCTAAAGTCGAGGTGAAATTGATATAGAATTCAGCATATTTATCGTCTTTCAAATCCTTGACAATAATATCTAGGTTCTCCTTTGTAGGTTCAATAAAATATACAGCTGGAACATCTGGTAATGAAGCTCTATCATTTTGAATTAAAGTATGGACAGTAACACCAGCTTTCAACAAATCGTTCACTCTTAACACACTAGATATGATACCAGTACTCCGCCTATCTAGAACCAGAATCTTCCAGTATATCTCACTTTGATTATAAGTATCCTCTAAATCTTGATTAGCTACATTCTGATTCAAAAATAACATACGAAGGACAGCAGACACTTGCAAGTCCCTCAGACTAACCTCCTTCTGACCTAGTATTTCCTCAGACATTATTCACACAAAGACGCGTTTTCTTAATTAAACAGATCGAAAGGTATTCAAGTTATATACAGATCCAAGTGACAAATATAACTGTGATTCAATCTATTAATAACTCAAGTGGCTCGAGAATATTTTTCCCTTGTCGTTGTCGTCATAATCGTTTGTGATTGCTTTAGTTTACAGTTGTTGTCGTTGAAACAGTTTCATCGAAATTTCCAGAGGCTTCGCCCTGTGCCAAAAATAAATTCGCAACGTCAACAACAGTAACAACAATAGCAACGAGAGAGAGAGATGTGATATCTTGCATCAGATATTTTATTTGCTTATTTAAACAGATAAGTATTCAGAGGTAGTTATTATATTACTACAATATCGGATCAGTGTAAAGTGTACAGTGGACAAGAGACTACATTTACGTGTGATAAGCTGCTGAGAAGATCAGGTTTGAAAATACCAAAGGAAAGATCTCACCATTTGCTATAAATTTTGCTCTTTTGAAGGAAACAGTATGTCATTTAATCATAATAATCTAGAACTGGGACTCCCTACAGATTTAGGGATGAATCATCCACTTAGTCAGAGCATTGATGACAACAACAACAATGATGGAAGTCTCCCGCATTTTGTTTCTCAACCAGAAATGGCGATGCACCAGGGGATGCACCAGAGTCCATATAATTCAGTTCCAGCCCCTCCTCCTCCTATAGCAAATCAAACTGGTAAGAAGAAAACAGCTGGAAATAACACAGGTACAGGTAAGAAGAATACATCTGCGAGGAAGCAAGCCAATAACAATTTGTCAGAGTCTGGTGCTGCATCCGCGACTCCTACAAAACCTCCATCGAATGAGTTTGTACGTAAATTATTCGGTATATTAGAGAGTAACTTATATCCAGATATAGTTCGTTGGACAGATAGTGGTGATTCATTCGTAGTTTTAGATACAGGTAAATTTACCACTCAAATCCTACCGAATCATTTTAAACATTCAAATTTTGCAAGTTTTGTCAGACAATTAAATAAATATGATTTCCATAAGATCAAGAAGAAACCAAATGAGGAACATAGATCTGTAACTGGAGAACTAAGTTGGGAGTTCAAACACCCGCATTTTAAGATCCACGATGAAGCAAGTCTCGATTTAATCAAAAGGAAGTTATCCAACTCCAAGAAATTACCACAACCAAATAATGCAGCGATAGCGGGTTCCACATTAAATGGAATGCGTATGAATGCTTTGTCGCCAGGCGGTACACCTATAGTAAATAACAATACAATGATGTCACAGATGAATAACGGTTCACGTACAGGACGTAATGGATTGCAAGGAGGTCATTCTGCAACACGTCATGAAATCGTTAATGCCGGTTTAAATCAACTTGGTATCACTAAGGAACAGTTCTTAAGTCATACCGTATCAAAGGAGACTTACACTACGTTAAGAAAACGTGTTGATACGCTAGAGAAACAATTGGAAGTATCAAAGAACGAAATATTTATAGGAAAAGTTGAGAATCAAAAATTAAATTCAAAATATAATACCGTTGTTGAAAGTTTAATTACCTTTAAGGCTGTCAATGAAAATTTAATAAATAATTTTAATATCCTTTGTACAACATTATCACAGAATGGTATGAAGCTTCCAGCTGGTTTATATGAACAAACAACTATCAACTCCGGAGATGATAAAAATATTCAAGAAAATACCGGAGCCCTTTCAAAGAACCTTAGTGTACCATTGCTAACTGGCCAACCAGACGATTTAGCTAATCAAGATCAGAACAAGATGCCAACGTCAAATGTTCTTGCTAATACGAGTAATTTACTGAATAATCAAATGGATGGTTTAGTTAGTACACCTCTAATGAAAGAAACAAGAAAAGATATACAAAATACTGTTCTAAAGAGTGGTTTCCATGTTTTATTAGTTGAGGATGACACAATTTCTATTCAATTATGTTCCAAATTCTTACGTAAGTATGGTTGTACGGTCCAAGTTGTTACAGATGGGTTATCTGCCATTTCTATATTGGAGAAGACACGTTTTGACCTTGTATTAATGGATATTGTTATGCCAAATTTAGATGGTGCTACAGCGACTTCAATTATTAGAAATTTTGATAACCAGACGCCTATTATTGCAATGACAGGTAATATCGACGATCAAGATCTAATAACGTATTTACAACACGGTATGAACGATATTTTAGCTAAGCCATTTACGAGAGATGATTTGCATACAATGTTGGTCAGATATTTAAGAAATAGGGAGCCACTAAGTGAGCAGCAACGTGTCCAGACACAGTCACCTCAACAACCTCCTCTGGCACCGCAACAACCACAACCACAACCACAACAAATAACACATAATGGCCCACCAGGAGGTCATACTAATACCCAATCGCCAATGGACCACACACAACTAAATCAAATGCAAACAATGACTTCAGAACCTTCTCAGAATAATTCACAAAATGGATCGATCAATCAATCACCAGTAAATTTAGTTCATGATCCGAATCAGGGCAGTGGTAATTTAGGTCAATTGAATATAGGTGATAATATCGGAGTACCTGTTGACAATTCCTCTGAT
This sequence comes from Maudiozyma turicensis, assembly GCA_003708545.1. Lineage (NCBI taxonomy): Eukaryota > Fungi > Ascomycota > Saccharomycetes > Saccharomycetales > Saccharomycetaceae > Maudiozyma > Maudiozyma turicensis. The sequence goes on from PPOO01000708.1 coordinate 8,833, forward strand.
ACATTACTTGCGAATCCTAATTTCTTAAATGACGAACATATTGATAAGAAACCACATTTGGGATAGATCTGTCGTTTATCATTAGTATTATATATTATTATTACTTTTATTATCTTTATACGCTTCATGATATATATATATATATACATCTACGCAAATAGCTTAACATGGGATAGAGTACATGAAAGATTTGAATTATGATACGTACAGATTTTCATGAACAGAGTAACTATTCTTCTTCTACGGCCATTGAAACTGTACCATCGAATCTCACCGAGGCACGACGCCTATCTGGAACACCTAGATTCTCCGGTATATCAAGATCAAATTCTTGGCCATTTTTCAATAATTCTGTTAAATCTGGTCTTTTACTTCTCATTGATGACTTTCTTCTAGTGCTTGTAGATAATCTCTGTGATGGTTCGGTTATAATTGGCGGTGTATTGAGAGAATCATTCGAATGAGTATCTTTGACGACTATCTTTGGTTTTACTGTTTGATTTATCTGTTGCAACTCTGCTTTACAACGACGACACGTACAATCAAATCCATATTTCTGTTTCAACTCTTTCTGTCTGATTTCAACATTATGTAAAGGATTAATATATGTTATCAAAAGTTCATCACCAATTGAAATATCTGCTCTAGCAAACATTTTACATTCATTCTTATCATTAATTTCAAAATGAACATTTGGTTCACAACTATGATTTAATAAACTATTGACAAAATACAATTGTTGAGACCTTTGATTGATATTGAATTTACCAATTTGTGACATGAAGGATTGTAAATTATTAAATTGATTTAGATGTGGGAATACTTCTTGAAACAATTTATAACAGTTTTCCCACGTTTCATTTTTATTTGAAACAGTGGGTGCCGCTAGAGATTCCCATTGTTTCCATAGATTTTTATTATCTGTGTTACAATTCAATAGTATTGTTGCCACAATGATTGCAACAGAATATGCAGATATTAAATCGTTATCATGACAAAATTTTTCAAATTCATACCATTTTTTGTATTGCAATTTATTGCCTAGTTTATGTTTACCATGTTGCAAAGATTTATGAAGAATTTGATTCTTTAATTTACATTTTTTACTACACCAAACAAACTCACAATCTGAACAATCTAGACCATGAGTCATAATGAAATGTGGACTAATATTATGACTAGACAAGGATTTACCACATACAGCACAACATTTACCCTTTTGTAACAATGTTAATTTGTCTAGAGGCGGTATTAAGCATATTGGATCAGTTTCAAATGCAATGAGTTCTCCTAATCGATAAGTATTCGTAGCCACGATTTTCCGCAGATCATTTGATTTTTCTTGTATAATATCTATACCTTTGTGATTTGATATGAGATCGCTAAAGGTAGTAACATCTGGGAATTGAATATTGTCGATAGATATATCAGTAGGATGTAAAATGTGACGAGTATTTTCATTTTGATCTTGTGACTCATTGGTGATGAGATCCGGTCTATCTTCAGTTATGGTATCATTCAACGCCAGGGTCTCTATCCTTAAATGCATGGTTCTGTAACTTCCCCCCTCAGTGGTATACGACTCGTACCATTCAAACGGTATCAGAGACTGGCGATCTATCTATATATATATTTGATAGCAGATCTTAATTGCTTTGCTCATCGAAGAAACTTTTGTCGCATCCACTGGAGATTATTTCACTTCACGGGGAATCCCACAATAATAATAAGAACAATAATGAAAGTGATACGGGGAAGGATGGAATAAGGCAATCCGAGCAACGAGATGTTTAACAAGCACTTGAAAAGGAGTAAGGATTAAAGGCAGCTGTTACATTGTGAGTCAGGTATAGAGTAGGCAACAATAATTACAGTAACAACATGAACAGCTTACAGTTAGGATTGAAAGGTGCAAAGGGGTTAAGGAATGGGTTAGTTACAAGAAGATTTATCAGCTCGAGTGTTCTAAGAGCTTATAGTAGTAGTACTAGTAGTAGCCTAGGTAAGGCTCAATTCAATTCGAATCAAAGTAAGTCCAAATGGATTCCCTGGACCATATTTGGTGTCAGTTTTGTTACAGGTTGGTTTTTCACTCAACACATGACATTTACAGATGTGCTAGCATGGTGGAGATATGATACTTTACCTAAGAATAGCAGTGAAGTTAAGGATTATGAAGCACAATTATTAGGTAGATTAGAGAAATTGAGTATTGTGAAACAGTTGAAATCGAAGGGTTTCGTTGAAGTATTTCCAAGTTCTTTAACTAAGGGTACAAAGGAGACTAAAGGGATGGTTGATCAAGCTTTAAGAAGTCCCGGTGCGATTGCTATTGAACCTAAATTCTATTATAATCCGGAGACACACGATACTGTTGGTGTATATCATCTTGGTATGAAATTAACAGGATATCCCTTTATTATTCATGGTGGTATACTTGCCACGATCATGGAAGATTTAATGCGTCATGCAATGTTAATCCGTGGAGGTAATTCAGATTTATTAAATTGTGAAAAGACAAGAGATTTGAATATATCTTATAAATTCCCAACCTTTGCTAATCAATTTGTTGTTGTCAGAACCACTAAGATCGAAGAATTTGGTCAAGGTACAAAGATGCGTTGTGAAATATTGGATCAAACAGGTAATAATACTTTAGTCACCGGTGGAGCAGTGTTCACTAAGAAATAAAACTAGCTATTAAAGAAAAATATGTATCTTGTAAATAGAAACCAAGGAAGAGAATATTACTTCTTGGCTTATATATATATATATATATATATATATATACATC
>PPOO01000709.1:0-11421 GCA_003708545.1 Maudiozyma turicensis
CATAATGACATTTTAATTAATCAAGATATAATTATATCAGATACATCACTTGCTAATATTGATCAATTTTCAAAGGTGAAAGTGATTGATATTTTCAATATTAATAATAACAGATTCTTAGAAACGATTAAGTCAAATATCAATACTGTTAATACTCAGTTCACTATTCATGCCAATGCAAGAGATGTTGAATTGAAAATGCCATACCTAAAATCTGCTCAAAACCTAACAATTCGTGACACTTCCTCTATATATTTACCAAATTTACAGTATGTCCAATCCTCATTTCAAATCATTGAAAATTTAATCACTTCCTTAGACGTCTCAAATTTACAATATGTAGGTGGAACTCTGGGTATCATTGAGAATCAACATTTAGTTAAGGCAAACTTTAATAATGTTACAGAGGTTCAAGGTGGATTAATGGTTGCGCATAATAATAAACTAGATAAGATTAATTTTTTCCAAAGTTTAAGACAGATTGGTGGTGCTATTCATTTTGAAGGGAAATTTAGTGAAACAAGTTTCCAAAATTTGAAATTAGTTAAAGGTAGTGCTTTCATTAAATCATCATCTGAAAATTTAGATTGTGGTCAATGGATAACATCCACCAACGGAAGATCGATTATTAGAGGAGGGAAAGTCAAATGTAGCTCGGCAAGAAAATCAAGTTTTGTAAATATCGATAAGGAAGGTGTCGTTTTAGATAGCATCGAAAATGATAATGTTGATTTTGAAGAAGAATCAGATACTTTTGGTGAAAACATGAAAAGTGGATCCAAGACAGCAACAAAAAAATCCAAATTTAGCAGAAAGATGTCCAACAGTGCCACTTCATTAAAGGTTTCCAAATCCTGTACTGTCATTAGTGTCTTCTTAGTTATTGTAAGATTGATTACATGATCCCAAGTACATACTTCTAATTCGGAATAGAAAAGTTTAATATTCGCTAACCGAAATAACTATAGTCATAGAAACAACGAATTCCTCTATTCCTGTTTATGATGAATAAATAAATACGGATATATATATGGTCTTTGTTAAATAAATATCGATGATTTAGCTTCTTTATCAGATTCTATAATATACTCTAATATGTTAGATGGAAGTTTTCCTTTAGCCGACGCATAATCCTTTTGCATCAAACTTCGTCTAATTTCAGACGATGAGATAGAACAGTAACTGTTGTTATTTACTTCTATTTTAATTTTCGAACCCCATTTTCTTGGGATAATCGGTTCATAAATCCCATCAGATATGTCATCAACATATTTCATTTGTTTGATAAATTCTTGAGAATCAGTCTTATCATCTTCTTCACCCCTAGTTAGACAAAAGAATCTAGTATGGGTCATAAAATCGCCCATAGCTTCTTCTAAAGTTTGCGGAACATAGTATTTTGGATCAAGTACTCTTGTAATGGTATCAAATCCCAATAAATAAACAATTTTACCCTTTTCAAACAGTACATTTCTGACACTTATACTCTTATCCACAAATTTTGCTGATTTACAAACAGCAACAGTGGGGTTCAATGAGGGAAACTCACCTTGAATATGATCTGAAAGTAATTCCATCATATCAAGTCGTTTATCAAATGCAGCTGGCTTCTCACCTTTATCTGCATTTTTTACAGATAATAGCAATAAAACAGAGATGTCCACGTTAGATGTTGTGTTATACGATTCAATAGCCCTTTTGATTAATGTATAATGCCCATAATGAGGAGGATTAAATGACGAATCTAAAATCAATAGTATAGATTCTTTTTGTTCGCTGTTAATTTTGGATGGTCCATATATTATCGAGAATCGTGAGTTTTCGTCACTACGAAACTCTTCTAACTTTCTCTGACTAATAATTCCTGCCATAACCTGTTAATTGAAGTTGTATATATCCGGTGGTTGTAAATGTAATGCAGTGTGTTTTGGTATAAAAACGGTTTTATTTGCCTGTAGTTCTTAACAAAAGAAATTTTTAGCCGGAAATCTTGTATGGCGTAATACAAATCTTGAGACGATCATTGTTAAAGTATACAGTATATACTAAAAATCTCTATTTCGTATCATATTTATTGCAGAACATAAAGAAAATTGTACATATGTTTCTATATATCATATTCATTCCTAATCAATCCTTAATCAACCACAGAGATCTAAGTCTCTTATTGGCTACCATTGGACGCAAGTAATATACAATTACCATGACAATAAAGATGGTACCAAATAATTGAATTTTCTCGAAGGATGGACTCATAACGTCGAATTGTCCAGATGGATAGATTCTTGAACAGAAAATATCATTACCAATTTCACATACGATACTGGTTGATTCCAGATTTGTTGCTGTCGAGACAATTTTAGAATCATCGCCCATTATCAATTCTCTTTGATGTGAGATAATGAAGTTATCATTGATTGGGATACCAGCAATATAAGGGCTTGCCATAAATTCCTTTTTATCATCATCGGACATCTTTGATTCTTCTTTACTCCTTGCATTTAACACGAATTTTGGAATGAATGTGATCTGCTCGTTAACTAATTTAATGATGATAGCTTTGGAAGTGATACTGAATTTGGTGGAGGTCAATTTAAGATCTTGAATCACTTGAGGGAAGTAGTAACTCTTAGAAATGGCTTCAGGTCTCTTAATATTACCCTTCAAAGGATTGTAATTTTCAGAAGAATTGGATTTCTTCTCATTTGCAACCAGGGACTCATATAATTCTACAACAGTTAATCTTTGTTCTGGGATTGGTACAGAGGCGAAGTAGGAGTATACAAACCAATTTTCCCCGAATACTAAGTTGATTGGTGAGTTAATGTCGACCTTCTCATCTTGGCCATGTTTTTGAGAGTACATCAATTCACCTGTAATGGTATCGATCAAATTAATGTATAAAGTGTTATCAATCTCGTTGACAACGGCGTAAGAAACCAAGTTTGGATATAAATATTTGTACAGGACTGTTCTATTACCAAGAACATTACCAACATTGACTACCGGATCCTCTGTTCTTGCTGAAAAAGCGACAATCTTTTCCTCATCATTTAGGTCAACACTCCAAGTGCTAACCAATTCATTGTCACTAGAGACCATATAACCATTGATTGACTTTTCATCATGATCTGTAACAAAATAACCATTTGCCTTTGATGAAACGGACTCATTAACTGAGACTATTTTTTTACTTTTATCGGATAGAGATAAGAAGAATACGTCATCAATAATTTGAGAAATCTTTTCAATATTGGACGATAGGTTAAATTTCTTATCCTTTATTAAGGAAGGTGGCATGTGTTCATTGATAGAATTATAAACCTTAAAAGAACCATCATTACCAATAATAACTAGTTGATCTTTATGCGAATTGTAATCGATCGCAACAACATCTTCAATGCCTGTATTAATGGACCACATAGTCTTACCTCCTTGGGAAATATGTAAAGCTGCAACTTTACCTGTTCTAGTAGCAACGATTAATAATTTAGCTAAACCGAACCTTAAATCTCTCTTGTAAGTTAATTCTTCATTTTTAGTACCCATCAGTTCATTTTCCTTTAATAGGCTTGTAAATACTCTACCTGGAGAATATTCATTTTGTTGCAAATAATTTTTAACTCTATTGAAATTCTTTTTGACTCTGTAAATGTAAGCGTTAAAAATGTCATCTATTTCTTTTTCTTCAACCATTTCACTTCTAATTGCATCAATTGTAGAATCCTTTAAATCACAGAAAGTTGAATCTACGATATCAATCAATCATTCATCCTTCTCCCAAGTTGAAGTCAAATTTTGGCCACCATTGGTATAATTGAAATATACATATTGGGAGTCCTCATTTCCTACAATAAATCTTAAATTTTGGGAATGGTCAGTAGATAAATATTTAACCTCAGTAAATGATTCTGGCAATTCAATGTCGAAGACAGGTAAACCCATAGTTTTGTCAACAATCTTTAGTGTTTGCTTTCCATTTTTAGAATCTATTTTAACATCAGGGACAGCACAGGATGATTGGAAGGTGAAATCACTATCATGTGTAATGCCATTTGTCTCATTAGTAACAGGCAAGCCTGCATTTAAGTCAATTGAAACCAAATTATCATTTAGCTTCAAAACTAATTGTTGAGATTCAGAATCTATCATAGCATCAGTTATCTTGTATGGAACACTGTATCTTAGTAAAACATCACCTGAAGTCTTATTGACGTAACTAATTAAGGTCTCGCTCTCAGAGAAATCGGATAGTATTATCAGTTGATTTTCAGCAGAATAATCTTTAAGAACGCAACGATATTCTCCAATTGTCGATACTTGCCAATCAACCTTAAATGCTTCGTCACGATATACAGCATTGACAAATGAACTCCAGAAACATACCAAAAAGGTAAATAAACTGGTATATAGCATTGCAATTTATTTTGTTCGTCTTTTAAATAACACTGTAATTGGAGATATAGCGACTAATAACAGTTACACAAGTTATATATCCTTAAGAAGATGGTTCTTCTACTGATTATTATGTTCTTAATTTCCCACCGGTTGAAGTCCCGAATTATTCTTCAGTTAACAAAAAATCAGCATTTCCAACTGTGCGCTGCGAGGCGAGTTTCTGTTCTCGCAGCCGAAGAAACTTCCCTTAAGTAACTTGGTCACATAATGAAAGATCCAGATTATGTACGTGAGTAGTTTTCGATTAAGTTGTGTCGAATGGTGTATATTGTGACGATTATTTCTTGGTGGCATAGTAATGCCTGTTAATAATATTAATTCTTGCTTAGTTTTATATATTTATATGTATATGGGTATATAGATTGGCTACTTATCCTCAGATGATCCTCCCGAGGGTTGATCCAAGTTATCTTCTGACTCTGTCTGGGATACTGATTCACCATTTTGGTTAGTTTGCAGTACAGTTGGAATGAACTTAATACTTAGGGAGGTTTCTAATCCAAGGTTCATCCATGGATCATACAATGACCATATCTCCTTTAAATCTATCTGTTGAGGTTCTTGTAATTTTGCATCTAGCAATATGCCTCTCATTGGCAGAATCGAATTTGTATTAGATGGCGCACTTTTCTGATATTCTGGAACAGGAGGTGCACCTGCTGGGTTTGCATTTACATGCCCATCATTTGTACCGGCTGCTTCAATATTCACAGTACTATTATTTAGAATATCATCTCTTATCTGTTTATTTTTCGATTGTATCTGCTTGAATTCTTCATTAGTATGGGATATCAAACTCAACAAAGATACTGGACCTTTACCATTTTCCAAAGGATTATCTGAATTTTTATTTAATTTCTTATATTTTTTCTTCTTAATTAAAAGATCACTCATTTCCAAATAATACTCTATTTGATCCAAATATTCACTAAAGGACATCGGTTGAAATTCAATTGGCCCATACCATTTAATAATTGGATTTTGAGATTCAGCTTGAGCGCGAACCAATGCAACACTTTGTCTAACTTCAGGCATATTAGTCGACATTATATTACCATTGACAACATCAGTAACTTTAACCTCATTTGGGTCAATCCCTTCATGATAAAATTGGACAATATCGTTGAAAAATTTCTTATCCCTCGCGGTACGTGCCTCCTCATACCATGGATCATATTTCAATATTTTCAATCTGCAAAATTCTAACATTGATTGCGATAGAAGCGCTGTACCCGATATCAAGTACAAGATTTTCTTTAACATTGCAAAACGTGTACTTTGAGACGAAGATGAGTTGCCTTTGCTATTGCCTTGGTTACTGTTATTATTATTACCCATGACTGGTTGAGGTGTTTGTAATGGGGTGGTAGTTACTTGTGGATTATTTATGACTAATACTTTATGTGTTGTTGAAAATCTATTTAACGTAGGGATATCCGCAATGTTCTTAACAGTATTGAAAGATTGTTGTTTAGCTTTGTTAGCTGCAGTAATCAATGAATGATTTACCAATTTTCTAAATCTATGCAGACAGAAAAGACCAAATGCAGTTTGTATACCAACCAATGTCCATAGACCTGTTCTGTTGTCTGATGCTGGGACTAATGGACCCCATAACTTAAGTCCTAAACTTGGCCGTATATAGAAACGTTCAGTTTGTTTCAGCGGATCTGTTTCCTCTTTGGGTTGTCCTTTATCATTGTCATTATTTGAAGGTGAATATACTGCCATCTTTCCAATTGTACGAGTAATATGATTAACTAATCTGTATCGTAACGTTCAATGCTGTTCTATATAACCTTTTGAATAGAAATTGTGAGATATAGTAGTTGTCTGTTACTCGTATATGATCAATTCACGTATAATTCCTGTGTCAATTAAAGGATTGCATCAGTGTTAAAATGTGTTAACAATTTTATTCGTGGCTCCTATAATCGCTCTGTGCCACTTCTCTTTTTTCAGTCATAGTTTCAACCGAATTGGCCCCGAGTTTAACTGACATGTGAAAGAAAGGGCAAAAAAAAGATGTACTAACAATAATTTTACGTAATTTTTATAATGTTTTTATTTATTTATTTTATTTTTATAACAATCAGCTATTTACGCTAACTAAATAATGAATATACTAGATAATGGTGGATGAAGGTCTGTTCTTAATGAGCAATTATCATCCATTATATGTGCGTGGCAGTATCTGATATGAAGTAGAGGGAAAAAAGAAACATTACAATTACAATTCATCGTGATCGAAATCTTCTTCGTCATCATCATCATCATTTTCTAATTCAGCTTGACGCTTAGCCTTTTGTTTAGCTTTTAGTTCTTTCTTGTATTCTTCATAGATAGCTGGACCATCGATTTTGTTAGCGGAGTTATTCTTAATGAATTCCAAGAAAGCTTCAACGGTTCTAGCACTTTCGAATAAGATTGGTTCAGATTCCTTACCAGCTGGGTAGAAGACAATAGTTGGATAACCTGGGATTTCGACACCCATGATATCATTAACGGTATCATCGATTTCAGCAATAACAATCTTATTTTGAGCCTTTTTGTCAGTAGCTAAGATATCAGCTAATTCTTCGTAAATTGGAGCTAATCTTTTACAGTGACCACACCATGGAGCGTAATATTTGACTAAGACATCCTTAGTTGAATCATAAGCGATATCGTCATGAGTCTTACCAACTAATTTATAAACATTAGTTTCTTGAATATCTGGGATTTCTTCAGATTGAACAATTGGTTCAGCTTTATTTTCCATGAAATCTTCAATTAATTTAGTGATATCAGATTTTTCAACGACAGGTGGAACAGTTAATTCAGCGTATTCTTCTTCAGTTAATTGTGGTAAACCGTATTTCAAGTTAGCTGTTAAATTATGAATGGCAAACATTGGGAATTGTTCCTTCATGTTTAAGTTAACAGCGTGTCTACCGAATTGTTTAGCGTCAATAGATACAAAATTAATTTCACCACGGTACTTTTTACCTAACTCGGTGAAATATTCTTTGTAATCTTCTAATTGATCATCGGTAACGTAGAAATAGTAAGCCATTGGTAATTCAGATTCAACATAGAATTGGAAAATTGAACCATCGATTTCACCAAAATATGGTAAAGCTTCAACCTTTAACCATTTTTCCAAGACTAATTTATCTTCGACAATTTCATCGATTTTACCATTGTAAACGATTGGTTCTTCGGCACCACTTGGTAAATATAAAGAAATATTTTGTTTCTTTGATGATGGGACAGAGATAAAAGTATACATTTCATTTAAGGAATCAGCAATAGATAAGAAATTCTTATCTAATTTAGAGATACCGTAATTAACAATAACTGGGGAGGTAGCGTTAACTAATAAAGCGTCCAAATCCTTAACATCTTCCACAGTGATGACGGAAGGTAAAGAAGCTTTAATCATATATTCAACAATAGCGTCAGAGGTTCTAGCACCATTATAAGTTTGAGCAGATTCTGGATCAATTTCACCATTTTTGAAGACTTTCAAAGTTGGATAACCTTGAACACCTTGACCCATACAAAGTTCTTGATCTTCAGTACAATCGATTTGAGCTAAAGTAATATTATGTTCATCCTTTAAGATTTTAGCAGCTTGAACATATTCTGGAGCTAATTTTTTACAATGACCACACCATGGAGCGAAGAATTCAGCTAAAACGATTTCTGAGTTTGTAATAACATCCTTGAAGTTATCAGTGGTTAATTTAACAACAGCGGAATCCTTTGGAGCTGTAGCTTCTTGTGCAATAACAGATGCAATTAAATTAGAGACTGCAAATAGAGTCTTTTTATTAAACATCATATTTTCTTATCAAAAAATGGGAATATATTTCTGTTTAATCGTTACTTGAGTTTAGTTTAAATAATTAAAAGATTAAGCATTTCCAAATTAATAAGTTTAAACTTAACCATATATATATATATATTTATATAATTATGAAAACGTATACGTATCCAATAAGTTATTGTGAATAAAATTACCTAATTAGTGTGGCGAAAAAGAAACGGGAAATGTGAACCCAATATACGCACTACACCGTACCGTACAAGATGCGAATTTTATTGTATACGTAACAGGTAATATAATAGAAAATTGAAAAATTGTTAACGCGTGTCGTTCGTCCGTGGTACGTGGTGTACTGCTGCAGCCGTAACAGTACATTGTTGAGCGGGACGGCGACACCTATCAAAAAAACAAAAACATGCTAAGAGCGCGTGAGCGAGTTGAAATCGGAAAGATGGTGATATTTTCTGCGCAGAGACACCCGTGCACAGTACTAGAGGGTGAATAAATATATATATATATATTTCTTTGTTACGTGTCCTTTGTCAAAAGAAAAGAGCGATGAGAGATAGCGCAAGTTTTGCATTACGTGTAAAGTGATAAAGTGCTTTTGGTACTGTAGTTTCTCTGTGTGTAACTGGGTATCAAATATTCATTACAAGAGGTTTATAGTATACTTGAAAGGGACCAACAACCACTAACAAGTGTCAACAAGAGAGCTGAATTTTTATTAGTAATAAAATGCAGATATTGGGAAATTGATAGGTATCAGCAATAATCTGTATATGTATGAAACAAGCAAGGGTTGAAAGAAAAGTCCGTTAAAGATAATAAGGAACTGTGCATGATGCCAAGTGTATGGGGTGTATGAGACAAATACGATAATATCTCTATAGTAGTACGTAGTAGTATCATTAGTGATGAGATGAATCATCCATCCATTTACGTGAAAAGGTGTCTTGTTTATTCATTTGTCTTGGCATACGTATTTTTTTTTCTTTTTTTTTTTTTGGTTTAATACTAATAGAGCAAAGTGTACTGATAACCCTGAGATTTAAACATAAATATTTGTTACGAAATCTACTTTCTTCTTATTTGTAGTTATTAATAGCTATATATACATATATTCGTTGTGTATTTCTTATACACGGTGGTCACATATATATTGTTGCATTCTTTTATAATAGAATACTGTATCGTAATAAACAAAATAAATAACGGCAATATACTATTTAGGAAAGCGCGACATTGCTTATATCGATTGATGCTAAACAATATCTGTAAAGACCAAATGAAAAACGTTGAGAGGATCCATATACATTATATCTTTAATACATATATAGATATATTGATTTTGCTATTTACAAGTAGGTTCACTTATATAAATTAAAACAGGTCTATTGATATAAAGAATATGGAAATTATACAGGAATGATTAGAAAAAAAACGCAGCATTTAATATTCAACTAATTCATATCGAATGGCTAAAAATGATATATGAATAATAAAATATTACAACCTTACAGTAATTCAAACAATATAACGATGGGGATACTTGAACTGTTTCTATTAATATACACTTGCTGATATTAATATTATTGTCCACTGCCACCCCACCCCACATACACGCGTCTTTACAAGAATCAATGCATAAAGGAACAACAACAACAATAGTGTAATTGTTGCTACATGAAGTGGGGTATTTTACAACCTGCAAAAATGTGGGGGAGGGGAAGGGGACTAAGACTAAATGAATAAAGAAGAAAATCTTTGTCTTTTTTTTGTAACTTCAAGAAATCAATAATAACTAATCAGAAACTGATAAAAGTTTAAAGTACCCAATCCCTTTTGTAAGTAAGTTGATACCATTTATGCCTTAGATGTTTTAATATATCGCTGGGATTCCACTCTTTTTGCAGTCATTTCTTTCAAATATTGATCAACAAAATAAAAGTTTAACAAAATTTAGTGAGTATCTTCGTACGTACGTAGATAGACATATGAATATATTCAGTGAATACGATATATGTAGATATCACTATTATCATCACATAAACAAACGCAGTAATCTGAATATATAATAAATAACCTTGGGCGGCTATTCCGCTGTTGACATTATATGACACCACAACAATCGACTGAGAGCCTTCGGTACTACTTACAGCGGCGTCGCTATTTTTAATCGTTCGATAACAATTACTATTTTACATGTGTTTCTTCCCTAATCTTTATCAAATCAACTATAAGAATATCAAGGAAAAAACAGGAATCATGTTATTTCATGCAATCAATTACCCCACATCATTTCTTTTCATGCAAGGTGACATATCTTCTAATGAGATAGAGAAATTAAGATACTGTAATATTTCAAACCCCACGTTAAAGATGAAGTTTACATATATACGATTTTTTTATCACTGACGTATGCGGGGTTAAAAATAAAAAAATAGACAGATAAATAAATAAATATAAAGAGGAAACTTCTGTACCTGTCTTGTCTGTGAGCAAACAGCAACACATATCTTTTTAGTGGAAGCCCGGAATCGACACAATTTGCTTGCAATAACCTGTTGGTGTCTACGTATATTACCGATGAAAATTCAAATTAGTTTTCCCCATAGTTTCGCAGAAAGTGCAAGAGTAAACCTCGTAGTTCTTGTTTCTTTTTCTCCGTGCCGCCGTTTGCCCTTCCCCTTTTTCCCCGCACTTTAACCAAAAAGAAAAAAAGAAAGAATTACGATCTCTCGCAGAACATAATCGCACACTACAACAACAACACTACACTACTGTAGGGGATCAGGCCACCCCTCCAGTGCTTCTACATTGACTGTTGGGTGTATCCCCTAAAAGCACACAACCGAAACAAAACTCTATCTACTACACACACACACACATAGCAAAAAAAGAAAAGACGGAACAGGATGCCCCACCATCGTCCCAAGGAGGGAAAGGAAACGACGTCCGCGGACTGAACCGAACAAACACACCCACCCAGAGAGAGAGATAGATAACAAGGAGAAGCAGAGACAGTTTATTTTACACGTCGCCAGGAACTTATTTCGCTCTTACACTTGCGTACACTGATGATCAAAAACATCAAACAGACAATTGATTGAAACACCGCTTTACAATTTCTGTCGTAGTCGCCCTCCCCC
>PPOO01000717.1:0-15486 GCA_003708545.1 Maudiozyma turicensis
AAGATTCGCTTATCAATAACGTTAAGCAATATTTATCATCATATTCTGATCACGAAGAATTGTGCGAAAAATTAAACGAAACAAATCTTCAACCAGAATTTCATATTACATTAGCTCATGTAGCACAAAGTAAGAATGGTAATGAAAGACAAAAGAAACTTTGGGCCAGATATATGAAACATTATGAAAATAACATAAAAGAGATTTCTAACATTATTCATGAGAGAAGACAAAAGACAACTAATTATGACCCTAACCAAAGAGAAAAATTTGCTACAGATGGTGAATATACAACATTTAAAATTACTGATATCTATTGGGATGATAGATTAATGTGTGCAGGTGTACATTTCAATATGGAACCCTCAATCGAATCTTGTGTGAAGGATAAGGAGGGCGAATATGTTAGTGGTTTGAATTGTACCAACTTGAATCCACATATTACTTTGGCTATATTCAATCCAGATACGAAAGCTTCATATGCAAACACTTTATGTGAAAAGGCAAATTCAAAGGACATTTCCCGAGAGGACAATTCTGTTCATACCATCAAAGTAAACGACGGTTCAGAAGCCAAAGCGGAAATATATATCAATATTAATTAAATAAAGTCTTACGTAGTGGATTATGATGTAAATCTACGGCAGTTATTTATAAAATCCTATATATCATATATAATCATACTGTAAGTCTTTTTATAACTACTGAATTATTCATTAATATTAACATCCGTTTATGTAATAAGTGCAAATATACCTATAAAAAACAAACTTGAAGAGATAACAATTAAGTTTTCAATTCTTATTTGAATTATTTCAAGTTCTTGAAATTACCCTTGTTAATTACAAAAACATCAATTGCAGCCATTGCAGCGTATAATCTATTTTCAGCTTCATCAAATACAATAGAATGTTTACCATAGAAGACGTCATCGGTGACTTCCTCATGATGTCTCGGTAAACAATGCATAAATTTGAAATCTGGGTCAGCTAGATCGGCTAATTCTTGATTAATTTGGAAACCTTGGAATTGTTTTAACTTGGCTTCTTTAGCAAATTCTTCACCCATAGAGACAAAAGTATCTGTGACTAGAACATTAGCGCCCTTAGATGCGGCTTTAGAGCCATGAGAAGCTTCTATCTTAGTACCATTTTGAGATGCAATCTTCTTAGCTTCCTTCATGATGCTGGCATCCATTTCAATACCTTGTGGAGTAGCAATTGATACATCCATACCCAATTTCAAACAAGCAATAGCCATATCGTTAATGACGTTATTAGCATCACCGATCCATGTTATTTTAAGGTTCTTAGCAGATGAATCAGATAAGTGTGCAGCAAATTTCTCTGTAATTGTTAACATATCACAGATAGCTTGTAAGGGATGATATGTATCACATAATGAATTAATGATAGGCACTGAAGAATCCTTACATAAAGCTTGAATATCATCATGGCTATTTACACGGGCGAATATACATGAAACCATTGAGGAGACAACTTTAGTAGTATCATAGAATGATTCATTGACACCTAATTGAATATCTTCTTTACCTAGAAACATTGGTTGAGCACCAAAGAATGTAGCGGCACCTTCTGTGGAGATTCTTGTTCTAGTTGACCTTTTAGTAAATATTAATGCAACAGTTTTACCTAGTAATTTTAAATGATTCTTTTGAAATTCTTCGGAGTTTGAACTCTTGAAGATTGTCTTGTAATGTTGAGCTCTGTCAACAAGGATCTTGAATTCTTCATCGGTAAGATCCTTGATGGAAGTTAAATGACGGATTGAGTTAGACATGGCTTTGTAATTGTTAAGTGTTATTGTTAGTTCTAATTGATTAGTTGCTTACCCCTGATTTTCTTATGAAAAAAGGATCTGTTTAAGTTTAATTTAACTATATAGATTTACAGCTTAGAAAAGCAAAAAAGAATAAATCGTCATGAGTTGTACTTAAAGGACACCTCGACGAACCTGCTCCTTATATACCCGAGAAATCTGAAAAATCGTTAAGTGATAAGAGAAGCGACAGTTTCCTAATGGTCTCTCTTTCTCTTGCACTTAACGGTGCACGGATTGTCATGCACACCCACACCCCACACTGTTCTGGGCCATAGTTTGTGACTCACGGATTTGTTGTATTTGTACGTTGCTATCTGAGCAAACTGTGGCAACGCGTGACATAGTGAAACTTTCGCATGAAAATGTCCGCCCACAGAGCCCTGTTAACGTAAAGGAAGAAAGAACGAAAGATGCCACTTGCTCATTGCCATCAGCGTCTCCGTGAAAGTGGTTGCATTTAGCGAGAGAAAGAGGATGTCATTATTAATTTATTTCGTCTGTATGTAATTGTGCCTACGTAAGTTAGTGATGAATATATGATATGTAAATTTGATGCCTTATAGCAAATGAAAACAATTTGATACAACAATGAAATGACATAAAATACTGCCTATTTAGAATATGATTTCTTTGTCACATCTGATTCCATTACTGATGCTGTATTATTTGTACTGGCAGAAGCAGATGACGGTAATAATAACATATTGACAAAACTCTTTGGTGTACCAACTTCAGGTAACGTAGGTAATCCAATGATATTTTTGTTAGCAGTATTGGAATTTGTGTCATCAGTAGCCGACGGAATCAATAATTGAGATATACTTGTTATACTTGTACCAGGGAATGGTGGTGGCATGATTCTTGAATTAAGTAATGAATTTGTTCTTGGTAATGGTAATGTAGGTGATTGTTGTTGTGACGTTGTTAACATTATATTTTGGTCTGCAGTCGTATGGTTGCCATTATCGTTCGGAGAATAGAACATATATCCGGGATTATTTTCAGTTTTAGGTTTCTTTGACGAGGAACCTGTTACAGAGGTCGGTGACAGTAAATTCTTGACATTCAATTGAGTAGATTTTGCCTGATTCGAATCATTTTGTGATACAGGTTGATGATTTATTTGAGTTTGAAATAATGCTGCACGTCTCTTGGATTTGAATGGTATCTCTAAAATTCCCATATTATCACAGGAGGCCTCGTCATCATCTTCTGCGTATCCGTCGTCTGTATTATCTTCTTGATCGCCAACAAATAACGGAGATAAAAGATACAATGGGTCATCTGCATGACTTAAATCGTTATTTGGAACCACTTCTTGTTCGTTATTATTCAAATGATTCCCTGTTGTAGAGTCCGTTGTTGTAGTTGCAACAGTCGGTACTCCAGTTTGCTGAGGTGAAAAGATACCATTATTAATCTCCTCTAATTTTGGTGTTGTCAACGACTTGAACAAAGTTGATAAATTTCTACTTGTTGATACCATTCCTGTATTATTTAAATTATTCATATTGTTTGCAAATAAGTTGAATTGTTCCATTACTGTCTTCGAATTGCTTCTTATTAACGAATTGTTGTATGTGATATTGAACATCGAATCATTGAAATCCACGACTTGTTTCAAGTATGTCGAAGGGCTTGCAGAAGCACTCTGATATCTTTCATTAATCTTGAAAATTGATATGTCTATATTAAAAGATTTGAAAAAGGGTTTTTGTTCCAACACAGCAAAATCATTCTGATACCACAGCAGCGACCATTTAATTAGAAACTGTTTAAATTTGTTAAATTTCCAATAATATTGATTCTTTAAAATTTTCTTATTCGTAACACCATTGTTTTTTGAAATTTCTTTAGACATACGATCTGACCATGAACTTAACTTGTTCTCACACATATCTATTAAATCAACCATTGTGATCGGTAAGAAATGAAACAGATTGAACTTTAGTGGTTGATGTGTTGTGGATGAATTCTTGATGTTCATTGAGTTGTAATGTAATATCAACAGATAGTATAATGACAATATCTCGTAGCATACACCTTCAATCGAATCATCTTTGTCTTTAGATTTAGATTTTTTAGGTTTGGAGTCAAGTTTCGTGAATAACGTCAATACCAAGTAAAACAATGTTAAATTGATCTCAATAAACTCGGTCTTTTCTAATATTAATGTTTTACTTGTTGTTATATTATTAGACAAAAGTTCTTGGTCGTTTTGGTCGTGATCAAAATATGTATGATATAGCTTGTAGTGTACAAGTTCTTGTCTAAAATGCTCTAAACACAATACCAATTTCGATTTCTCATTCGTTTGCAAAATCATTTGGAGGTTTGTACCATCAAGATTCCTAACAATTAAATCCACAAGCAATGAAAATGATTTCAATATTGGAATTCTTAACTCCTTTGGTTGAAATTCATCAATCAAAAAGTTTATCTTAGGTAAACCTTGAGTTAGGGACCACCAAGAATTTAAAAATTGGAAACACCAAAATGTAACGTTATAAATTGAATCATTTTCATCATTGTTTTTAATTGATTTATTTTCTTTTGAGTTTTTCATCTCAATATCAACTAGATTCTTTGGATTAATAAAAAGTGACATTGATAGAATTTTGGAATATGTTAGGTTGATTAAATCATTTACCATCCCTTCTTGTAACGAGGTTTCAGATATGGTAGGGCAATTACCCATAAAATAATATATAGATAAATTTAAACATTGAACAATATCAATATCCGGAATATTAATATTAACAATCATTTTTGTTAACTGATACAGTACCATATCATCGTGGCAATTCCAGTTTATCTGAATAATATATTGCAGTGTAAGCAATGCAGCCAATGAAGGTAAGGTATTTGGTTCCGTTGAATCTGTGTGTTGTGGTATCCCCATTACAATTTCAATCAAATCATTTTCCACAATATCAAAAGGATAAAGGACTGGTACCAATGAATTTATCGTTAAGAAACATTGATTGATTGCATTAACCAATTGGGATTTAATCAAACTTGTATCATTCTTATATTGATTAATTAGAAACTGTGGGAATAAATAATTATTGCTGTTTAGTTTCAATTGTTGTTTCACTAAGTCAAATAAATTAGTCTCAATTGAATTTAATTTGACTAATTGGATATCTGATTTAATTTTATCTTTGCCATTTTTAAATATTTTGTTCCAAGTTCTATGACCGAGAAAGATTCTTCTGTTTGGATTAACCTTTAATGAATAATTTTCAAACCTATGGAAATTATCATTAATAAAGGCAAATGGTAGTGGTCCATCTTGCGTAGTTGTAATCGTAGTTGTTTGTGGTTCTTGATGTAGTTGTGGATTTATCCCTTTCGTATTTAATAATTCTTGCAATCGAATAACTTCCTGTTCTAACGATTCAGTATAACCCTTTGGAAGACCTCTTCTGGCCAATTTATCACCAAATGTACAATTAAATTTTATTTTGGCACAATTGGAACACGAAGGTTTAATACCGTCACATTTAATCTTTTTAAGACGACATCGATCACAAGCTTGTGTCTTTCTGAAATGTTTTAATTTGGGATTTTTAGATATGCTGTTCCCAGAACTTGAATGAGGAGGGGTTTCTCTCTCCATACTAGTAGGCATGAGTAATTAATTGCGATTATGTTTTTCGTATTGCGGTTCGACAGAGTGAGATGAATGTTTTTTATTTTTTCAATAAAATTTGTAACAATGTTTCTATTTTTTAGGCAAAGGGTGTTTATATATACTTAAAATCTTGCTATAAGTTATAACCATCTCCCATAAAATAAACAACTTCCTGCTATCCTGTGATATCAAATGAGTCCTTATTATTTTCATTGATTAGTTGTTGAATGAAAGTGGCTGTTGATTAATTATTGCAATGAATAATAATAATGCCATTGTTGATTCATATTCATCAAGAACCCTGGATTAGGGTACCTTTTGAAGTCGTAGCTAATATCCCGGATTAACGGAGTTTCTCTTATTTTGATAATAAATAAACAAAACAAACTATTGGTCGGACGAACGGAGAAAGAGGAAAACAAAAATGACGATTGTCGGAATATCTCGGGATACTAAGGCGATATACTTCCGAGTTAATCCGAATTACAGCTTTTAAAAGGAGAAGTGACAATTTTCACGTGACTATTACATCACTTTCAACGAAAAATTTATTTCTCAGAAACTGCTGTTAACAGCCGTTCTTCTGTATTCCTTTGGTTTTCTCGATGTTTACATAAAGTTTCATAGTGAAACGCCATATATTGAAAAATAATGCTCTCATTTATTCGTTTTCGTGACATGTACAAAACAAATAACAGTTTCAATAGATTAGAGGTATATAGACTGTTATTCTGATTCGAATGCTAGCTTGAGCCTATAGGAGAGATATGGAGTCATCTAGAAATCCATTCCAAGGGTTAACTTTCTGTTCGACGGCTTTATCAGCAGAAGTAGCCAAAGATATCACTAAAAAAATTATTAAATTAGGTGGTAAATATAGTGGTGATTTAACATTATTTACCAATGTTTTAGTAATTAATCATAATAGTACAAATCTTTTAGAATCGAATAAATATGATTTTGTGACGAAACATAGAAATGATATTGTAATCATCAATGATTCTACAATTAATGAATTATACGCAATATGGGTGAATGGTGATGATATCACATGTAAGACTCATTCTAATTATAGTCAATATAAGGATAATGACCCACTAAGAATGTTACATGTGTTACAAACAAGATATTTTCCTCATCAAATGGAGAAATTTTACATATTTATTGGAAGATGTAAAGATTATAAAGACACTAAGGAGTTAGAAATGATTTGCGATAAATTTGGTTGTTACGGCTATAATTCAGAAAATTTCATCAGAGACGCTCCTACAAGATATTCCGAACAGGAGGTTATCTTTATAAGTGACAATTTTAGTTCACAGAGAGCCATTGCAGCATCAGCTACCGAAGGGATGCATATTGTCCATTATAAATGGTTATTAGATTGTTATAAAAGATGTGCTGTTATACCATATGATCCTCACTATCTTTTACAGAACTGCTTAGATAGTAAATATGACGATATAGGTAAAGAAGCTTGTGACAATATAGTACCAGATCTAAAGTTAAAATACTTGACAAGTCAGGATCATATAGATAGTAATGCTGACGACACAACGGTAATTCACACTATTAAACCGAAATTAAACACTAAAATCAACAAATTATGGGAAAAGACTTTTGATTCTAAAAAAGAAACAGACGAAGTTATACACGAAAAGAGCGAGACTGATACACCTACAGAACATTCAGTTGAAACAGATATCTCTTCTTCATCGAATGGTATATTTGCCGACTGTTCGTTTGCGATTCATAGAAGTTTTGATACAAGGAAATCTGATATTTTAGAAAAGATTATTACCACTAATGACGGAAAAATAATGAGAAGCACAAGAAGAGCAGATTATTTAATTATACCAAGTAATCTTGCACTTGATTCGTTGAATTTAGATCCTAATCTAGACACAATGCCTGAACTAGTCACAGAATTTTTTATTGAAAGGTGCTTACATTATAAAAAACTAATCGTACCGTTAGATTCATGGTCGAAACCATTTTTGTATACTGCTGATTTCAAATTGGTTCCTCCTAGAGGTTTCTTACATAATCATTCGGATCCGGTTTTAAATATTGCAATTACCGGCTTTTATGGTGTTGAATTGTTACAGTTAAAGAAAATATTAGAGATCTTAAAACAAAACGGCATACATTTCTCTGAATACCTAAATTCAAAGACTGACATTCTGCTAGTTAACATCTCTTCTTTGACAAGCATTCCAAGGACACATAATCTTTGGAACAATGAGTACGGTGATCTGTTAGCCGAGAATCATAAACAATTTGAAAACTTCAATGATAATCAAAAGGATATTCAAATGAGTCCAGTATTCAGAAACTCTATGAAGGAGAAGATTTTATTTGCAAAAAGTAAACATCCAATTCCCATTAGTACACCTGCATTTATAATGGATATTTTCCATACTGCTAGAGTATTCACCAGAAATATACCAAAGGAAGGAGAAGAAGATGACGGTCCAAGAATTGGTATCAAAGACAATAGATGGACAGTTTACATACCAAGGGGTCACACAGATAATTTTATTTGTAAACTAAAATATGTTGATCCTGCTCCATCGTCAAGGCAAATTGAACCAAAGAGAGAATACCATATACAAAACCATCACCATCATCATCATTCATCAGAGAAAGTAAGAAAGATCGTCAAAAGAGAACATTCTGCAAGTAGACCATCATCTTCAAATTTTGCGTCTGTGAAAGCAATGGCAAGGGAGGTAATTGACACTATGAACTCACCATTCAATTCATTAGCTTCCTCAGCACCTGATAAACAACGACCACCGATTAGGAAACGTGTGCAACCCTTAGAAGAAGCATACCAGAATTCCATAACCCCCGTTACACCTTTGAAGCATCAAGAACTTTCGCCACCCGTGATAAAGAGACCCAAATTAGCGATGGCTCAAAAGAATCTGAAACCAGTTCAAAGAGAAGTTAGTTGGGGAAGTATGATTTCTGACGAGCTAAAACGTAACGGCCAACGAACTTTGAAAATTGATGAGATACAAATTCGAGAAACGTTCAATGAAAATAACAAAATCGACGATAAAACAGAAGGGACTTATACACAAGTGACATATGGTCGCAGAGACAACACAGAGGTACAGTCAAAACCTACTTCAAAGAGAATGACAAGACACCACGCTAAAGAACTCGGAATATAGCCTTGTTCACAGAAAGTATATACACCCGTACGTAACATTACATATAAAACTGCATTGCATCTATTCATTTATGAATACATATCCATTTAATGATCAATTTGATCAAAATTTCTCATCATCAACGCCATTGTTCTACGTTGAATCGATCATCAAGACTATTGATTATGATCCTGCGCATATTTTCTTCAGTATGGCTTTCAGATCCGCCATGTGGAAATTTTTCAGTTCTTTAAGGAAACCCTATTCTCGGTATACTCAACGGCAGAAAATTAAGTGACACGTTAGAAGGAACTCCCATCTCGATGTGAAGTTGCTATTTAAGGGAGAGTTTAATCTTATAAGTTCTTAGCGAGATAGAGTATAGCGACTCCCACAAAACATTACAAAACGATATATCTTCGAGAATGTCCACATTAAAAGCTAGAAAAGAAGATTTTGTTACCGGTTTAACCGGTGGTTCCATCGAAGAGATCAATGTTGTTACGTCTGTTGCATTGACTTCGTATTTCTGTTGGAATTTATTAAATGAAGCCAATGGTGATAATCAATTAAACATATTTGTTGATTTTGCTCTGAACTGGATTGCACTTTTACTATCCATCACTTTATATGCTAGTAATATTAAGTTATTAAGCACGTTAATGACTGTTCCATGCCTCATGATGTTTATCTATTATAAATCCAACAAGAGAGTCACCTCAAAACAAAAACCAAAGAAACCTGTCGCTAAGGACGAACCATTCTTACTGGTCCGAAAGCCATACATTTCGGCTTACAGATCAGGTATGTTAATTCTAACATGTCTGGCAATTATTGCTGTTGATTTCCCTATCTTTCCACGTCGTTTTGCTAAAGTGGAAACTTGGGGTACTTCATTAATGGATCTTGGTGTTGGTTCATTTGTTTTCAGTAATGGTTTAGTATCATCTAGAAGATTGATGCAATCCAAACCAAGGGGTTCTATATTTAGGAGGCTAATTGCTGCATTAAGATCTAGCAGTAGTCTTCTACTCCTTGGATTATTAAGATTATATTTCGTTAAAAATTTAGAGTATCAGGAGCATGTTACAGAATATGGTGTCCACTGGAATTTTTTCATTACTTTAGCATTTTTACCAATATTCTTAGTGTTTATTGATCCATTAGCTGAATACATTCCAAGATTTGTCATTGCTTTAGCCATATCATGTATATATGATTGGAAATTGGTTAATGATCCAAGATTCCTAAAATTTTTGATCTTAGAAGATAGAGACAATATCTTTTCAGCAAACAGAGAAGGTATATTCTCCTTTATTGGTTATTGTGCAATTTTCTTATGGGGCCAAAGTACAGGTTTCTATCTGTTAGGTAATGTCCCGACTATTAACAATCTATACAAGAATTCAACTGTTACTATTAACCACAACAAGAAATTAACTGGTTGGGCCAAATATACCACTGTAAGGCCACTGTCCGGTTTATTGATATGGTCTGGTATACTGATAACTTTGGATCAATTAATCTTGGCATTCCATCCTCATGATGTCTCCAGAAGATTTGCCAATTTGCCATATACGATTTGGGTAGTTTCTTACAATGTTGCATTTTTAACAGTTTATTGTGCGGTAGATCAATTATTTGGCAATTACAAGAAGAAATATAATTTACCAGTATCGTTAGAGGCCATGAACTCCAATGGTTTAGTTTTATTCCTGTTATCCAATGTCAGTACGGGTTTAATCAATATGTCATTTGCAACTATCGATTCAAGTGACTATATTGCCTTATTGACTTTAGTCTGCTATGCTGCTTTCTTAGCTTTGGTTTCTACAATCTTATATAAGAGAAGAATCTTTATAAGATTATGATACATATTCTATATATATAACTCTAAAAATAAAAATAAAAAAAAATAAATGCAATGTAATGTTATGATGTTTACGTAAGGTTCAATCATCTAGAATGATGATTTCATTGTTATCTATTTTAGCTTTCTTTTTGGCTCTAGCCAGCTGTGAAAAGATATCCACTTGGCTTGAACACGGTTCCTTTTTAACTTTCTTCTTTTTAGCTTGAGTAGTTTTCAGGGTCTTGTCATTTTCGTTCTTCAGTGGTTTACGATTTTCTAAAGTTGCAGGTTCAATTTTTGTTTCTTTCTTTACAGCTGTATTCGTTGTAGCTTTCTTCTTTTTCGTTGTTACTTTCGCTATCGGATTCTTTCTTATAGCATTAGCTAACGTCTTCGCATTTGAAATAATTGGTCGATTATCCACTATCATATCAGCAGGATTATGTAAAATTTCTGCAGCTGTAGTATCCTCTAATTTCGGTGATTTTGGGAATTCACTTTTAACGGGATTAACTTTCATATCAGATAATTGAATTGGAGTAGATGTAATTCTTCTTACATTTCTTCTTGCTTGAATGTTGCTCACTCTATCAGGAACTTTATTATCGAACGACATGGGTTTTGGAGATCTTTCAAGACGAGGTGATGGAGTTGCATACATTGGAGGTACTTGAATATTATTTCTTACCTTTAGTGGTGCAAATTTTTTAGTTGGTGATTCTGGATTTCTTGCAGTTGGTGCAAAATTCCTTGTAGGTGAAGGCGATCCTTTAATATTTAATCTTGGGGCATGTTTTTTTACAGGGCTTAATTGTCCTTGTGGTCCACTACCTAAATTTCTTCTTGTTGGAGAGTAGGTAGGTGCGTATTGTTTTTGATAAGTTTGACCAGATTCCAATGCTATTGCAGCAGCAGTAGTAAATGAGGAAATTGGGTTCGCTAATGAGATCTTATTACGTGAGAGATCTAAGGTATTTGTATTTCTAACAACGTTTCCTGACCAAATCATTGATTCTCTTCTATTTTCCAGAAACTTCGAATAATCCTTCACGAGTGTATTAAATGAGAAATCTGGATTATTTTTAATAGGTTTGACATCCATTGCTTTGTAAAGTTCTTTGATATTATGTACTGATTCCAATGCTTTTTGATCATCTGTTAAAGTTTTCATTACTTCAGGTGTGAAAAATCTACTTGGACCACCAAACATTGGATTATTCGAAGTCTCAACCGATGACAAATATAGAAGATATTTAGCACGAGTCTGTGCCACAAAGAACATTCTTCTTTCTTCATCTAGATTTTCATCCATATTAGTTGGTTTCTTTGTATTTTGACTTGATTTTGAATCAGATTCCGAATCAGATTCTGAATCATCTTTGTTATCCGACTGGAAAATACTTGGGATGATCCCTTCAACACAGCCTGGTATGAATACAACGGGCCATTCCAAACCCTTTGAACCATGGATCGTAGAGATCGTCACTGCACCTTCTGGTAAGTCGGAATCTCGTTGACTTGAAGAAATTTTATCTGATGAAGTGAATAATGACAATGAATTGAAAAAATTTCTCATATGATTTTTAATTGGAGATTGAGTTGTTGTCTCTGGCGGAGTCAAAATATTTGGATTTGAAGGTAATGATTCTAATTCTCTTTCTTCGAGGAAGAAATTTCTCAAGATTTGAATATTTTTATGTCTTGGATTTTCTAAATTTGGTTCAGTTAATTGTTCCTTCCCATCCATATAAATGTATTCCTTTTCCATTCCTGACATTTTATAAAGTGTATTAAAAATTTGTGTTAGTGTTTCCTTGTCTGCGGTATTTGCCTTCATTAGGGATTGACATTTTTGTATCATTTGAATGAAAATGGTAATGACATTTTTACCCTTAGCATTAATACCTAATGCATGTTTACCTGATGAGATTTCTTCTAGGATTTTCCACGGTGAGGATGATGATTCATGATCCTTGAACAATGAAAGTATTTTCGTTGCAGATGTTTGACCGATACCTCTTGCTGGATATAATAAACTTGCCACGATTGCATTATAATCTGTATCTGTATATAAACAATTCAAATAATTTAGCATTGAAGTAATTTCTTTAAGTTCCCAAAATGCATGACCTTTAACAATCTTATAAGGTATTCTATGTTCTATCAAGGCGGTTTCAATAGATTTAATTTGTCTCCGTTGTCGTACCAATATTGCAAAATGATCAAAATTGAATAAATTTGGTAATGCTTTCAAATAAAGGATCTCTTTTGCCAATGAGGGTCCCTGAATGAAACTCACAGGGAAATTTATATAAACTGGTGGGAAATCGCAATTGAATTGTGCCCTCAGAGGTAACCGTTCTTGTCTACCTCGTACTTGTTGCTTAATTAATGTTTCACTTGTATCCAGAATTCTTTGAGATGATCTATAATTTTGTATCAATACAACTTGAGAACAAGGTAAGGGGCATTTATTATTCATCTCTTGGAAATTATGTGCTAAAGCATTACGAAATGCGTATATGCTTTGATCGGGATCACCTACTACTGTGATACCTCTTGAGATATGATGGTTACCCTTTGCCAATAGAAACATTAGATCCATTTGTATACTATTTGTATCCTGGAATTCATCAACGAGAACATGTTGAATATGTGGTAAACATCTATGAGAACATAGAAGGCGGAAAGTAAACATTAATAGATCATCGAAATCTAAGGAATTTAAACTATGTAATTGTAATTGATATTGTGTATAACAATAAGCTAAAGCTTCGTCATGTGTTGACTGTTTTAAATATTCATCTGGTAATAACGCTAAGGATTTCAATCTTGAAATTTCTCTTTTCACTAATTTTGGATGAATTGACCAACCGTCACCTTTCTTTGACGGTCTACATAAATTAATAATTCTTTTAAAACTTGTTGCATAGTCTCTAATTTGATCAGGGATTGCCATAATGATATCATTAATGATCTTATCGGTCTCCTTTTCATCTATGATTTTCCAACCGGGGTTCAAAGAGATCAAATGACCATGTTTTGAAAGGATTCTTAAACATACGGAATGGAATGTTCCAATGATTAAATCGTTAATATTTACTTGTGTATTGGAAAGTAATTGAGCTAGACGTTGTTTCATCTCTGTAGCAGCTTTGTTGGTGAATGTTGTTACTATGATATTCTGCGGTTGAATATGATAATTTATTATTAAATTTGCTACTCTTGCTACAAGGACTTTAGTCTTACCTGTCCCAGGACCTGCTACAACTTGTAAGGCAGCTGTGGGATCGAATTGTACCGCTTGTAGTTGTTGTTCGTTGAGTGTCTCCATATTGAGATCCTGCCAATGTGGGAAGAAAGCTAGTCTAGTCTTTACCCTTGATACAAACAAGAGAGTTGACCTGATATATATATATATATGCACGTACGTGTATGTGTGTAATCAAATTTTCTGATTTGTTTACATTTATTTCTTGAAATATTATTATGTGAGAGAGTACGCGATGAGCATGCTATGTGCACACAACTTACGTAGCGAAAAAAGGTTCAATGGTAGCAGAGATAGATACAATACAGAAGGGAAGGAAAGTTCAAGTAGAGATATTCACGTAACGTACAAAGTTAAGAGTGAAACAATACTGAGTGAGCGGGCTCAGATGTATAATGGTAGTGAGTATATAATAGATGTTGTGTAAGTGGTAGTTCCATTGTGTGAGGACACTTTGTGACAGTTGTGTTCAGATACACCAACAAATACAAGCAAGAGTATATCTTCGCCAAATATTTGAAAGATCATAGACACACTGTATAATTAAAGCTGTTACCAACGCTGTCAATGCCTCTCGGTACGTAACGTCAGTAGTTCACTGAGTGGACTCACGAACCACTGTCCCTGTGCTATCATCATCATCATCTTCAAGAACGCCCAGATGTGACATCGCACGCGCACAACGGCAACAGCACTTCCCCGCGGAGTTTTTCTGCACGTAAAGATATAGCTATGTACAGATATATATATATATATATATACATGGGTGTGTATACCTTCTAATATGGTGTTATATTATTACTTAGAGGTATGTGGGTTGTTGCGAGTATCGCACTGTCTCTCAGTCTGCACATTATGAGATGGTACTAGATCACATTAGGCGAACTGGGATGGGAATCTCATTGTTGTTTAATCCATTACGTACTCTTGCCATTATCATTATTATTCTGGGCACCCTGCCATCATACTTATCAGTCCCGCAATGTGAACATCAACCGTATTGTTCCAGCCTGGCCAGGGTCTCCAGCTAAATAAAAGAAGCCCAGGTGGCAGTAATCACACCACCGCCGCCGCCGCCACCACTCGAACTGGGACAATCCATCTATCACATACTAAATATACACACACTCTCTGGCTCTGTCTGGCTCTTTACATAATTTCTGGCACATTTTCTCTCGTCCTCAGGTTCTGTCTGACGAGCCAGTGAACGCTCCGTACGGAGACTGCATTCCGTTCACTGCGGGTCAGTCTGTGCGTAACCGAATGTTAACAACGATCGGAGGGACAGAGGAACCTTGTACGTCTGTGTCTGTTGTCGCTCCCCCCTGCCTGTGTACACATGATAATTGCAATACAATACAATACTACGAGATGAGGGAGAAAATGAAATGAAATGGAATTATAACAACAAGTTTATTTATTTGATCGACAATATAATAGATTACATTCACTTTATCAGTGAACTCGTTTTATATTTATAGAAACTACTAAGGAAGGAACAGTGCATACATATATATATTATATGAAGAGTCTGTTTTACTTTTAAGAGAGCATACCGATACCCTGATATAAACTGAAAAAAAAAGAGTCGTCTATTTCCTCTACCTCTTCTGTTTTAACAAGCAAATACAAACACACACACACACACACACACACACACACACACACACACACACACACACACACACACACACACATATATATAACAGATGCAACTATGGCA
>PPOO01000724.1:0-18008 GCA_003708545.1 Maudiozyma turicensis
AAACTTGGCGATTTTAATCTCAAATACTAGTAGTAAAATGAATGTGGATAAATTTGCGATAAAGTCTTTTGCGCTGGCATTGCCCAACGAAAACTTAACATCTTCTGATCTATTGGCTTTGTATATTTTTCTACTGATTTCTTACAGAAACAGGGGCAAATCCACAAATTCAAAAAATACCATATTTGTCAATGAAAAGAACCTGAGATTTACAGAAATGTTATTTAACAACTTCGAAGACTGTGAATGGTTAGACAATGATAACGTGGACATCATTTACGTGAAGTCAGAACAAAAGACTACAAATGATATTGTAACGACATCTTTTATTGAAAGTTTGACCAGAAATTATCTTTCTGTGGAGGCGCAAGAACGTTTAGAAGAAACTACATTCATTGTGGCTGAGCCATATTTCAAGCAAAAGGATCTCTTTTCCGATGAGATAAAATCAGCTATTCTTGAAAGTGCTAATTTAAGATTTGATTTGTTACTGGTGCATCATTTCACGTGCAACATTACATATTCGGATGTTACATCCACTCCAGGAAAGGAAGAAACCACCACTGTTATATAACTGAATTAGGTGTATAACAATCCTGTAGTAATATTCTACTCTGCTTTGCATATATTCTATAATATTCCGTAAATTTACTTATGTATATAGTAATGTTAATTACAACATCTATAATGTGTTAGTAACGTCTTCTATCTATCGGAACTCTCGCGAGAGGAAATTCTTAACTTTGAGGAGTTTATCTTATCATTCGATTTAATAAATTTGTATAATTCAGTAGAATCAAAGTCATATTTGTTACTACCAGCCAAAAATGGATGAGATAGTAACTCATCTGCAGTTGGCCTCTTTTCAGGATCAATTTCAAAGCATGCATCAATAAATTGCCTACCAGCAGCAGATATTAATGGCAGTGTGTCTTCTGGAATAGGAGGAGCTGATTTAGCTTTACCGATCTTAAACATAGCTGCAGCTACTTCTAAGTTAGACCATGGTCTCTTACCAGCAAACATTTCCAACACAACACAACCAAGAGCCCAAATGTCGACCTTGGCACTATAACCCTGTTTGGTGTCAACCATTTCAGGAGCCATCCAAAACACAGTCCCTCTCATAGTCATGTCTGAATTGGAGTAAATATCTTTCGACTTCTTTGAAATACCAAAATCGCTAATCTTACATATACCATCCTGATCTAGTAGAACGTTATCTGCTTTCATATCCCTATGTAAAATACCACGCGAATGAAGGTAAGATAAACCCTTTAGGACTTGAGACGTTAGATACTGGATTAACGGCTCGTCAAATCTTCCATACATTCTGATTAATGAGCCAACTGACCCACCTGCGACATATTCTAAGAACAGACTATATACCTTGTCCTTCACTTCGAAACCAAGATATTGCACTATATTTGGGTGATCAAGATCTTTTAATGTGGAAACTTCGAATTGTAGAGCCTCCACCATATTAATGACATTTTCATCCTGTGAACTATACTTCGGAACCTCGACTTGTTTAACTGCCATCATTTCACCTGTAGTCACGTTAAGTGATAAGTAAACAGAACCAAATGAACCCTTACCAATCTTTTCCCCTTTGATCCAGGCAAATTCCTTATATTCACCCTTTGAATTCTTAGATTTATTAATAGCAACAGCCTGTTTATCCGTAATTTCAACCACCTTTGTACCCCACATCTTCGTATTTTGTCTCTTCAATTTCATTGAGAGTTTTCTCTTTTCACTAGCCTCATGGGCAATAGTTCTAATAGTCTTTGCCCTCCTAGGAGTTTTCAAACGATTTCCAGAAGGCTTGTCTTCTTTTGAAACAACCTTAGGTTTAGAAGAAGAGTTTGCTGGGATGTGACCAGATGACTGAACTGTTTGAAATGATTGCCTTAAAGAAATAGGAGATGTTGGTGTTAGACCACCCTCAACGACTGGATTATCCAAGTTGGTGCTCGGGAAGAATTTTTCCAAATTTTGATAAACAACTTCTGGTGATGGTCTTAACGTCATTTTACGTACCAAACCTTCGTGTCCTGTGGTTGGAGTTTCGAGTAGTACTTCATCTTTATCCTCGTTGTCAGGTTGCTTATCTTCTTTAATATCGGTATTATCACGTCTATCAGATGCATTTGACCATATAATATCATCTGATGAATCGCTATCATAACTATCATCATTATTCTCAGGATCGGATTCAGATAACGGTGGAGCATCTGCGAAAGTAATATCATTTTCCACAAATACATCAGCCGCACTAGCAGACGAAACAATCCTTCTTGAACTTCCTCGTTTCATTAAACCTGGCGAAGGAGAGCTAAATATTGAGTTTGAAGTTGATCCCCCTGAGTTAGATCTATCGACGCTTTGTTTCGCAATGTACGACATCGGCTGATTTGTACTACGGTCACCTTCATCCTTAGATTTACGGGTGATGTCTCCAGCACCTCTATAAGGTTGCGGTACTAATACTTGTGTTGACGCAGGTGTATATGATGAGACAATTGAATCTGACACAGGGCTAGTGGTATCAACAGGAATTTTATTAAAACTACTTGGTATTGGCCTTGTCATATTTTTCATTTTTCGTTTAGTACTTGTCCTTCTAAGAAGGGAAGGCATACTGCTATGGTTTGCAAGTGCACTATTTCTTGGTGGGGATGCATTGTTTGGTGGCTTTGGGGCTTCTCTCTTGGGAGCTAGCTCGGTATTAATATATGGTGATTCCCTTCTTTTGTTGAAATCAATCTCTGCACTATCATCCTTTCTTAGAATGTTAAAGCTGCCCTTGTTGTCTGAGTTGGCAGTTGTGTTAATTGGTCGTTTCTTATCTGGTAAATGTAAGTTAAACTTTTGGGCAGGTTTAGATGTCAATGTTGGTAACGGAAATTCATCAGGCACTTGCTCCTTGACATTCCAATAATTTGTCTCTTCTGATCCACTATTGTTTAATACAGTGTTATCATAATAATAGCTTGGTGTTTGGGGATATCTGCGAGCATTATTACTTGGAGAGTGACCTTCTGATGATGTGATATCGGAAGAAGATGTGACAATCGAAACGTCATCTGTGGTACCATGGGTACTACTTGTCACAGATCTCACAGAACCTTTACTCTTTACTGAACGCAAGGAATGTTGAATATCGCTAGATAATGTGCCGGTTCTTAGACGATTTTGAATTTTGCTATGGTCCTTGATATAAAATTGGAAAGTGCTACCCTTAAAAGATCTTTCCACTAAAGTTTGAATAACGTCGTCCGTCAAGGGTGACCCGATATCCCCCTTGAAGTTTGTCATATGGATACACATTTGTCTGACGCTAATATTAAGTCGATTACATACTACATCCTTAAATGTCTCCCGAGAGTTAAATGTGCCAATCTGGAATGGGATATAACTTTTATTGTCCTTTGTTACGAGAATATAAACATCTTTATTCAGATCATCTCTCGAATTGCCTGGGAAGAATTTTTGATCTATATCTAGTATGTCCTTTTCCTGCTTTGCACTAATGGTAGTTCGATCCGTGGTCATTGACTGGGTAGCATTTGATGATGATAATTTAGTAGCCTTTGATTTAGTTGAGCTAGACATACTAGGGGATTGAGTCTCGTCCACAACTTTGCCTGGTGTCAAAGTTACGACACTGGAACTCCTTGAAGGTGCGACAGGTGTTGGTAATGGAGATGGAGAGTATGAACTTGAAAATTGACTTCTTCTCTTCAATTTGCCCCAAAGATTAGATTTCTCTTCCTGGCCATTTGATTTGGTTGGAGATAAGGCAGAGGACTCGTGGGAGATTCTTAATTTACTTGTTGCATCAAACGATTTTCTTTTGTACTTGTCAGAAGGACTTTCAATGGATGGGGGTTTTGGTATACTACTATGGGTTTTATTTGTATTTGGTGATAATCCACTGCTGGTTTTTGTTGTTACAGACAAATTAGAATTGGATGAATTATTATGAGATGTACCAAATATTGCATTCAAAAGGGAAGATTCTGATGAACTACTTTTATGATTTCTCCTGAATATGTTAGGGTACGACAATGGTGATAATGGAGGTGTACTGGATTTACTTGACGACCCAGTTGATTCAATTATTGAAGATGGTCTTGATGGAATTTTTAATTTGATATTAGACATATTCTTATTAGTAGTTGACCCACCAAATGAATTTGACCCATTGGAGTTTGTTTGCTGATGTTGATGTTGTGAAGATTGTTGGTTATTTGCGGATGCAAGGGCCCCAGATGAAGAGGGTGTTAATGAACCTCTTAATGAAATAAAGCTCTTTCTGTATAGCACACTTGCACTTTTTGTCTTTTGGTGGGTTCTCAATTGTGGATGTTTCGATTTCTCGTCATTCTTAGTAGGACCATTAGATTTTAATGGAATCATTGTTGACTCAGATGCAGATCTTGAATTTTTATCTAATTCTTCTTTACTTTTATTTTTTATAGATTCACTTGAAGATCTTGAAGATTTCAATTTTTCAGAAGATCTTACTCTGTTGTGGCTATGATTAATGTTCGTGACATTTTTAGTCATTGTTTGTTTCAATAATGTTTGGAATCTTTTGTATGTGACATTTTTGGATTGTGGTAAATATTTTTCATATACTGCAAAATTCTCATAAGCTAATAATTTAATAAAATTCTGACCTACTAATCTATGTTTCTTGAATGTTGCAACCCAAGAATCAGGGAATTCGTGATATTTCAACCAGGATTTGATTCTTTGTATATTCCATTCGTCTGGATCTGTTGGATCCCAAGATAGGATCATTTTATCAAAGGATAGACTGTTGATACTATTACCTGATGATTTTCTTGAGGAGCTATGTGCAGCAAACTCATTTCCAAACCCATTTGAGTTTTTTTGTATCTGTTTACTGGAATTTAAACTATTATTAAGTGTCATAGTTGACGATGATGTATCAGGAGATGGATTTATTACAGGAGTGCTTTGGTTGTGATAATGAGCAGCGGTATCTGGACCTGAATAACTATCTGTCAAAGTGTGTACTTCCAATTGATCCGACAATGAACCAAGAGGAGCCTTCTCCGTTGGATAGTGCTGTGAATCGTGGCTTAATTTGGACCCATTAGAGATCATTGAGTTTCTTAAATCATTCGAAGAATTTCTATTTTTAGCGTAATCTGTACTGATTCTATGGTGTGCTTTTGAGTTCGAACTGCTACCAGAAGATGACTTAGAATGACTGGTGGATTCAGGGACACCTGTAGGACTTTTCTTGAGAAAAGGCATCGATTCTAATGAGTATTCAATGCGTGTCTTTATGTAGAAATTTCTCTTGCTGTTGTTGTTCACTGTTATTTGTTTTGCTTTATGTTTATAAATTTTTAAAAGGCTTACTTTTATTATGCGGCTAATAATAATGGAAATTTCAGTAAGAATGAAATAGGCAATCAGTTTTGAATCAGAGAATGATTCACACATAATTGCGGAATCTGTACAGTTATCTCTGGGTACGTTGCGTTCAATTGCGGGAATAATATATTATTGTAGTGTTATTATGTACATATACGTAGTTATTTATATGTTATGTTGGTTTTTTGGTAATGTGCATATATTTACAAGCAGTAAATCCGAGGAGTAAATTAGTGTAACCTCGAAGGAAATAATGTTTCTTTTACATGAGCTTCTGTGATCTTTCCATTTATGTTTGGTGTATATTCAACATGACATTTTTCATTTGACTGAAAGTTCGCTGATTCTAATCACCGTCAAATCACCTTTACTCTTGGCATGGCGTACTCTTCTATTTCTTCTCTTTGTTACTTCACGGACTTCAAACTTACGTTTAGTCTTTTCTAATACGGTTGCTTTTAGTGTATACAATGACGGATGTATTGGTTCATCTACTAATTTATAATTTCTTGAACCGATGGCTCTAACATCGGTCAAGTTTAGGATGTCTCCTACTTCTGCATTATTCACCTTATATGGTAGGATAACTTTATCACCTTCTGTTACAACATATGGTCTTCCATGTATTCTAAATTCAGCATATAGTTCATTCGATAGCTTCAGGGGTGTCATATCCATAGTACCCATTGTTTTCCCAGTAGTTGTTGCCTCTGAGCTTGCTTTATTGGTTGAACCATTACTCATAGGAGAGAATGTACTATTATAACGGTTCATAACCATTCTTGTCGCGATACTCTGTCTGGCAATCAGACTCATAGTGAATACCGGTTTTACAGTTCTTCCGACTTTACTACTCAAACTTCTCAACATCTTTTCAAAAGTTATAACACTTCTCCTTGTACTTTTAGTTGAATCCTCTTATGGGTAGTTACAATTACATAGAACTAAGTGCTTTTATAGTTTCATTCAGATCGTGATTATGAGGTACGTGTCTGGGAGTCGCAGCTGACAGAGAGAGAAGAGTTATCATTCACTTTCAAAACGATTCTTCACTTCGCGGTTCGTTCGGGAAGTTCCCGGTTGTTTGTTACAGAGACGGGATTCCATTTTGTATGTCGTATATAGCGATGACTATTTACGATAAATATGTGTGCATATATAAGACGTTGTACAAAGTATGGTTGATTGAAAGCGATTCCATATGTTGCACTTGTGGCTAGTTGCTCTTCTTCTTTTGGTCTTTGTTACCAGCTCTGAGGGACTTCATCACTTTACTTCTTTGTGCCACCATGTGAGAGAATAGCATCGGTAGACCTGGTAGATAAGCGATAATGGAAACGATCAAACCGTATTTAGCATATACTGAGTATTTCAATTCAGCAAGCGGTAAAGCACTGTATATCAAGGTTAACTCACTGGCAACACCAGTTGGGTACAACACCCAGAATA
The DNA here is from genome assembly GCA_003708545.1 of Maudiozyma turicensis. NCBI lineage: Eukaryota > Fungi > Ascomycota > Saccharomycetes > Saccharomycetales > Saccharomycetaceae > Maudiozyma > Maudiozyma turicensis. Next base: position 6,868 of record PPOO01000724.1, read on the forward strand.
GATTGTATCTTAATAGTAACAATATGGTTGGTGGGCCACTCTTGAATGCCAATGTGAAAAAGTAGAATGAGTATCTAACGATTTCTGTAATAGACCATGCGCTCAACAATGTAATGTACACAAGGGACTCCGTGGCTGGAGTCCCTGGTAACAATTGAAAGATACCAATGACTACTAATAATCTAGAGAGAACTTGTGCTGCAGTGGTCACAATTGGTGAGCGAACTATGCCTAACGCTGAGTTCAAAATCTCGATAATTGCACCGCATTGGACCAGTGTAACAATGTCCTTAGTTTTCAAATAGAAGTCAGGTTGTCCTAATCTTGGATACCAAACAACAACAGTGTAGAAAATGTAACCCCATCCAGCTGCAGACACTAGATTGTATAACGCCAAAGGTGAAAATGGCGACACTGTATTTTTTTTACCACTCATTTTATAATCAGTTATATCGTACGGTGTTTAGGGGATTGCGAAAGTAGACTAACCTCGAAACGCATCGTTGTTTTAAACAGATGTTCAATAACGCAATCTGTTTTGTTGAGTGGCCCCCATCCACTATCCACCAACTTCCCTGTGAAATTGAAAAGTCAGTTTTCGCGATGCGATGCCCAGATGCCTGATATATACAATATACACAATAACAGATAAGAGCAGTTACATATACTCTCGACAATGTCTTAATATGAATTTATTTTCCTAAAAAGTTAAAGTTACAGATTTATGAAGTTGTTCGGAATAGTTTGCTTATCCAAACGGTTTATATATGGTTTTATTTGATTAATGATAAACATTATTAATTCAATTGCTAGATGTGGCATACCTATCTTCTATCTCCTGTCCTGGTTATAGGTGGTTCATCTTCCCATGCTACATTTTCTTTACTTGTAGACCGACAAAGGGAATACGCCTCGTAGTCATCTTTGTCCTCGTCCTCGTCTTCGTCGTCATCATCTTCATTACTATTATAGGCGTAGTCATCATCTAAATTTCCTTCTAACTCGGCATCGCTATCGTCACTCAATTCGTCATCTTCAAAAGGAGACAAAACTTGAGAATATGCAACATTGGTGACACGACTCAAGTTTGAATTAGTCGTATCTTCCTCCTCGTTATCACTGTTATTTAGACTTGTGTTAGCACTGTTTTCCGCACTACTTGTATTGCAACTACTGCTACTACTGCTACTGCCACTGCTACTGCTACTGCCACTACCACTAGATCCACCATTACCGTTATCGCTAAGATCATCAGTACTATTTATAATATTTGGATTAATAGTTTCGTCATTTCCATCATCATCACTGCTCGTTCTATATGCAGGATTATATTGTTGTTGGAAGATATCTTCATCATGTACTTCGGGTGATGCTGGATGTGATCTCTTCCTTAGACCATTTATAAGGAAAGCCTTAGAATCAGATTTATTACCGTTGATACCATTGGAACCAATGTCTACATCAAGATAATCATGGCCATGGTCTACTTTAGTTCTCTTGGATGCACTTGTTGTGCGGTCTAATTCGTTAGACATATATTTATCAAAACGACTATCCTCGCTATCTTGTGTATCAGCAGCTTCATCGTTGTTATCTTTTCCATCTTCTTCCGTAGTATCATACATATCCTCAAATGTATTATCAGCATCCACATCTATATCTTCATTATTTTGTTCTTCTTCATGTAAATCACTCCCCTCTAAATCAACATCGTTACCATCCCCCATGAGTTGCTCGACATTTTCATCTTGTTCATCATAATCCCCATCTTCATTATTATCCATCGTACTTATGATTTCCCCATTCTCGTCCACAACTTCACCTAAAACCATGTCATATTTCTCCCTGGTTGACATCAATGTTGTGTTTACATACTGTTTCCACGATTCTTCCCCGAGACTAGTTACAATAGCAGATGTCATGAATGTCAATTTTAATTCTTCTAGATATATCGAAAATTTAACAATCTCTTCGGCAATTAAAGTAAGATGACCCATATAACCAAGTCTGATATTATGTTCTTCCTCTTGTTTATTACTATCCTCATCACCACTTATTATCAATGACGTGATTTCCGCTCCAATTAATAAATCCCTAATTAAAAATTTATTATACGATATCTTTAGTGGTCCATTGAAAATTTGTTGAATGATATCAAATACAACATTATGTAAAAAGTTGTTCCATTTGAAATGGAATAACATTTCCAAGATTGTTGTAATAATTTGTGTATCAGCTAATGAAATCTTCAATGCATCACCAACAACCGGATCATTCCTTAGATTGTTCATTGCTTCATCAGAGTCATCTATCACATCTCCTTCCTCTATCGTTTCTTGTGTTACATCATCTTGGTCCATTGGTTGACTGCTATTCAATTGTAAAGAGTTTAATTGTGATGTCATCTCTTCGCCATCAGGTGACGCAGCCTCTTCCATTCGTTTCTTTAGTAGCTCCTCTCTTGCACGATCACGCTCTTCGATAACTTTTGGTGCCTTCTTTTCATTCAACAGACTCATATTGGAACAATGTAATAATTCGGCAATCAATTCACAGATCTTAAATCTTTCAAAACCTACTGGCTCAATTCTACCGAACGATGTATCGAGTATCGGTGTCGTTGTCTCGACTAAAATGTCATTAAATGCATGAATATTTTCAGCGAATAATTTCAACATGTGACCTAAATAAATTGGATCTCGATCACTGGGTGGATGAGTTTCTAATGTAGTATGCATTACTTGGATATAATCATAATCAGAGTTATTTTTCCTTATCAATTCGATAATAATGCCAACACCGTTACTTAAACAAGTACCACCTTTCAGCATATTTTCAATCAAAAGTTTCATTACCTTTGGAGACGTTAACTCTCTTGTTAATTCGTTTGGACCGATACCGGAGGCTACCTCATCCATGCAGTTCCCACTGATGGCAATAAATGCCTTTAGGAAATCAGCAGCAGCACATTGTGTAGCTGCATCACAATCTGGTCCTAATTTCGTCAACAATTTCGGTATGAATTGTTCTTGTTTTAATTTATGTAGAACACCATTTGACTCATCAGGCTTATCTGTTGAGATCACTTTCAATAAGAAATCCATTAAAGGAGGATTAGTAATATGAAGCAGACATTTATCTACGAGAATCTGTTGATCTTTAATGAAATTTATCATAGATGACATATCCGTATCTAACAACCTCTCGTTAATTTTCATAAAATATGTTGAAATTTCTGTAGAGATTGGTTCCTCTTTCTTTACAACAGACCATAATTTATTTAAAATTTCAGGCTTTTCCGTTAATGCTGTCGATATTTGCCATACGTCTGCTGATAACACTTCAGCAGCTAAGTTGGCTCTTCTAATTACAGCATCTTCTTCTGTTTCTACACCGCTTTTTCTCTCTTCATCCTCTTCTTGCTTCTGTTGTTCGTCTGTCTTAAATAATTCTGGTTCTTTTTCCTCCGTCTTCTCATTATCAGATACTATTTTCTTTGGTTCACTCTTCTTATGTTCGGTGATAACGTAGTCTATCAACTTTTCTAAGACTTGAGGATACTTTAAATAAATTAACAATTGGAAATTCGAACACATTAATTCTGTGTACAATTCCTCATCATCTAGAAGTTCATCCAATACATCTAGATTGGGTTCGTAATTCTCGTATTCTTCTTCTTGATCAGGCAATTTTACCATAGAGGTATCTTCATCCTTTTCTTCATCATCCTGTCCTACATCCATATCTGAATTTTCTGAATACACATTACTCCCATCATCGCTAGCTGTTTTTGTGATTTGTTGACTAACATCGGTCTCATCTTGCTGAACTTTGTTGATCTTAATAAATGCTCTGTTTAGGACTTTTGAGATTGACGATTCTGAAGAATAATCTTGGCCAAATTTCCAAAACGAACCTGACATCCTATCGGAATTGATACGATAAATATATTTTTAATTAATAGGTATATTTATTATTTCCTGGCACGGTTGATAAAAACAAAGAATATATCAAATATTAAAGTGCGTTTGTTAAAAAAACCCTAATCTATGTATGTGTTTCTGGTAACTTGTGAATTATTATTCCCTTGATATTATTAAATGCTAGAATCTCTCTATAAAAATTATCCTTACAGCAGAGTATAACAGCAAAAAAAAAATTAAATGAAATGATATATATTAAAGCAAAACAATTCTTAAAACAATTTTCTATCTTATCAGGAAAAATGTGAAAAATTACAAAATGTGAAATACAGCACTCCTCATTGAACAGAATTGCCGTTATTGCATAGCTCATAGTTATATCACCTATGAGCAAGAAGGATGAGTTAACTCCTTCCAAAATCGCAACGAACCCGATGCCCTCAAAAATTTTCACCACATTTTTTGGTTACCCGGTACTGCAGAGAAGCGCCCGTATAACTTAGCAGAACAACAATTATCAGCTACAAAATATCAGTATATGTATGAATACATGCTCAGTCTTGGTCCTGTAGTATGTATATATTGTTACATATGAGTGTCTATTTATCCCTCTTTCATTCTTTGGTCATAATATCGACCCATCCAAGCATTCGGTCAGTTACTGTTAAGAATGAGCGATCAGTGTACGATAACGCAGCGATCCTTGATTTGACGCCATCCACTGCTAAAACTGCACATAATTTGAATAGAACTTGTAAATTCAAAATTTGGAAACTGTCATAGAATCTTTTCTCATATGATATCTTTTGAACAACTAATTCCAGTACGAATTCTAAATCAATAATTTCGCCGCCATCGGGATTATAATCCATGAACAAATCTAGTAGAGTTTTGCAACTAATATAATCAAATCTTGTAATCATGCTTGTACGAAGACACGCAATCGCATCATCCCATTGCCATGCTCTTAGCATTGTAAGTCCTAACAATTCCCATTCCAACCCGCTGTACTTGGCCTCGTTATTCTCTAGCAATCCACGGCTCAATTTCAAATCATCATATATATCAAGGAATAGTTGGTCTAACCATCTTTCGGTGATACGTTTTTCACGAACTTCCTTTGGAATATCCTTATTGCTTAAATTAGGGGATCCACCATGTTCCATAAACTCAGATTCCATGACAAATACTTCACCTCTCAATTTTAGTAAACCATTCCAACCTATTCTTGAGATCAATTCCATGAGTAATTGCACAGCTTTCCTTTGAAACCAACCATATTGTTTTGCTACAGTATTTTTAGCTAATAGATCCAAATCACCGATTGATTGAACCTCCTGTGGTGAGACAAAATTAATTAAATTACAAGCTTGTGGACCATATATTGGCCCTATTTCAGCACATGATTTATCCCATATGAAATCAATATAACCATCAGTAGATTTGTTAGGCATTGCAATACGACCAAATATTATATCTCTTACTTCATCATCTTTCCAATTTTTCATTGTACTTACTAAATTATTAAATTCATTGGAATCTATATCGACATCATTACGTATTTTGCTGCCTAATGGTCTAGTATAATAGTTGTATAATGTTGGTCTCGTTGATATCATTTTCTTATCCTGATCCACTGTCGGTAGATTCGGCATTGAGTTAATAGCTAATAATGCCTTATTATATTCATTTGTATGAATATAACATTTGGCTAAATAATACCACGATGCAGGTGAATCTAAGGCTAACTCTGTTGATGCTTTAGAAACAGATAACGCAAGTCCATAATCACCTCTTTTGATTAAGAATTTAGCCTGGATATTTAACAATCCTGAGACACAATTCAGAATTTGTGGAGTCCTTGGATCGTCTTGTTCCATTGTTTGTAGCACTCCCATTAAAGGTTGTAACGTTTCGTGCAATGCCTTGATTAGTTCATTATCTCTCTCGTCGTACTGTTCTAGAATTGCGATTAACGCGATCTTATAAAAAAGGTCATTCTCCTTGTCTGACTGGTATAATTCCTTTAATATTATCAATGCATAGTCTACCAAATTCGGTGAGACCGATAGGAATGTTAATAACGATCTCATCAAATAATTTTGAAAAATTGTTGGTAACATATGTTGTGTGGTATCCCAACCCGACTCTAAACATCTTGGTAAAAATTTACAAAATTGTCTCACAACTCTTTTGGCACCCGACAGACTTGCATTGTTAATAGCTAATGGATATTCTACCAAACCTGGTAGCTTCCTTTCGGGATCCTTATTTGTAATTAAACTTCTCATACAACAACAAATAAATGTCTCCTCCCATATATTCTCATCGATAGTATCTAGAATTTTTTGTTCTAAACAATCATAAGCTCTTACCTGAACCGATCCATCAGTTTCATACCTTATACGTATATCAATTTTACTAAAAATATTATTGCAGCAATAGGTGGCAATATTGTCACCTGGAGAATGTAATTGATTTAATTTTAACATCTTCAAAAATGCAATTGGCATAGATACACTTGAAACATCAATCCCAGTAATATAAAAGTATTCACCAATTTCTTCGTCGTGATAAGTGTCATGTAATGTCATATGGATCATATCGGGTAAGCCTAACCCAGGTCTCTCTGACATTGATAGATCAGAAAGTATTCTGTTTCTGAAACCTAGACTTTCACCGAACCGTCTTTCTAAAATACGAGGGAATTCATCTAGCGTACTAGGACCTAGTTTCTTCTTTGTTGCGTCTCCATTGGTTTGTGAGTTTTCTCTTTTCAATATTTGAGGGTTACTACCATTTGGTAATGATACTTTACTTTTACTCTTTGAAGATTCCTTAGATTTCCCCCATATGAAACTCATTCTTAGTCAAACAACGATCAGTCTGGTGTAAGTTTTAACAAGGGAGCAAAAAGATATACGAAGGTGAAACTTTTTGTGTAATTGAACCCTTGAATGGTTGTCTGTAGTTATTTCTAAACTATATCTATTCTTAGTATTTCATCTGTTGTTGTGACGACGTATACTCTCCAGTATATTCTTGCATCGACTAGAGACAATTCTTGACAATTTCTCGCTTTGAGATTGTGCCACTCTATTTTATTTTTTTCTTCTCACAGAGCGAGGAAATCTGTTTATGTTATGGAGATGACAAAATATAGTCGGCAAAAAATGATCTGATTACAACACTGAACCTAATTAAAATGGTTGAAATAAGAAAATATTTCACAAATGATATGTTATTAGATTAAGCGTTTACTTAATTTATTGTTGTGTGTATATGTAGCGCACTCATAAGTTCAGTATCGGGTTTGATCGCGAATTGCAGCTATTTCAAAGGCGGGTCCTCATTTCATTTTCAACTTAAAGAAATTGATAAAAACAAAAAGGTAAAACATTAATAACTGTTATTGCAAAAACCTTTACATGTATATCATGAGTAATTAGTTGTTATTAGAGACACCGGGTACAAAAAAAATGCCAGAGACAGAAATAGCAAAAATAAATCTTCCCCGCCAGGACTCGAACCTGGAATCTTCTGGTTCGTAGCCAGACGCCGTGACCACTGGGCCACGAGGAACAGATTTTCAAATAAACTTATTGTTTAATGCCATTTATGTGTAACATCATCTTCATTACCCGGATATTGAATACCAGTTATGGTTCTAATAGAATTATTGTTCTAATATTCGATGACATAAGTGTGATGATCTTCTCCCATCATACTTAACCGCCTAATTCACTGCTTGTGACAGAATTTAGTTGGTAATAGAACGGCTTCAATACTTTGAATTATATGGATAAAGAAGAAAGTAATAATTGAAGCATTTGAGTTTGTTTGTTGAAACAGTAATATGATACTTGAATTAAATCAGATTATGTGTCACTATATCATAGTGGTGTGTGGGTGTAGATGTTAACCCCCCACTCACAGAGCGAAAAATAAATATACAGAGTTAACACATTGTATAATAGATAAAGAAGAAGTAATAAACTTCTACAAATGTAAGTAGTTAACTCTTATATAGTTTATGTATAATAAAAAGGGATAAGCAATTACAACTATACTAATTGTACAAATATCTATTACAACATAACTAATAGAATTATGTCTTCTGCAACTATGGAACCTACTCATGTTCCTATTGACTTGAACCAATACTTCCAGTTACTAAACTAACAGTAGCAAAATATCTATTTTACTTTATATAAACTTTAAAACTATTACTGTCGGAATTTCTATGTGATACAATTACATGAAAAATATAAAATATTTTATGAATATAATACGGTAAAGATGAATAGATTTGATAATGTTCAATATTTAAAGATCCCCAAGAAAAGAAAAGAGAATGAAAGTAATTGAGAATATTAGATAATTTCTACAATGCTAGTATTGGAGATTTATAATCACGATATAATGAATCCAATATTATATAAAAGGGAGCAATATTTTAAATATTGAAATATTTTGTATCTCTAAATATTTTGTATATTAAAAGAGATCAGACGAATATACGGTGATCTAATAACATAATAAATTTGTACAATATATCTTTAAGAAATGGAATCTGATAAATTTAACAATTTACAACAAATTTCTAGGATTGAATTCCAATAAATAGAATTTCCTAAAGTATTTGTATTTTTTAATAAAGATAAAAATCTACATAATCAATTATTTAAGCCTACACGAACAAAGTCAATATTATTAAATTTGTTGTGCATATAAAAGTTATTTGTCCTAGCACTTTTTATAATCTATCTTTTTAAAAATCCTTAAAGCCTGAAATAAAACTATAAAGGAAATAACCTCCCATTTAGATTTTACATTTGACGTCGTTGTAATATTTGGCGTAACCTTCAAAGTTATCATGAGTGTTACCACTTGGATCAACAAAGGAGACAGTTTGAATAGCAACAGCATCCTTGTTAAAGTAAACAATCTTCATTGGGTATGGGACTCCAGCTTCCATGTAGATACTTTGTTCTTTGACATATTCATTATCGTAAATTTGAAGATTTTGGATCAACGTACGATGAACAATAGTACCACAACATAGAGAGTAATTGTCTTCGTAAATTTCGATGCTGGTACCATCATCAGTTTGCCCGATCTTAAAGGTGTGGTCCCCAGTTTCAGTTGGAACGAACCAACCACTGTATTCAACAGTGAAGTTAGAAGTAGTAATGTTCAATCCATTCACAATACCGTAAGTTGGACCATTTGGTTTGATATTGTAGAAATGATAAAAATTAACATCAGTGATACCATCTTTCTCTGTGATGAAACGGTCATCTCTGTTGTAATTGGTAGTGATATAATCTTCGTCACTACCTTCTCTAGCATAGTCTGGATAGATATACTTAAAGAATTTAGCATGGAAACCATTAACTGGAGTACCCAGAGTTGGAGTGCATATACCTGTTTGAGAATCAGCGGAAACAGTTTTGCAGAAAAGGCCTACAGTGGCAGTTAATAACAGTGATTTGAATTGCATATTGAATAAATAAATGATTTGGGTGTTTGTATTAATTTGTTCGATTTGATGATTGTTTTAGTATAAAATGATCAAAAAAGAACGAATCTGAATTACTAAACATCTTTCTTCGAATTCAAATAACATCGATTTGGCCTACTTATATATGTTTTGTTTTCTCTCTTTTTCTCATAATCTTGCGTTTATAATTTTAATTAATATGAGAAACATTTCTTCTATTCATTTGCAAATTTTTTCTGAATTAAGGAATATGTTTCCTCCTGTTTGGACGGCTTTCCGTTTTTGTTTCACAGTCTACCATTTGATGGCTGGATCCTTATAGCTGCATATGCATTAAAGTCTTAACACAACATTTCTAATACATCACTAGTTGCTTACCACCCAATATCATGTCTAATGTCCTATTTGGTAGACAAGTATCAAACTTTCGTTTCTTATTTTCAGGAATGATCAATTTTATCGGTTTAATCATTTGATTGCTTAGATACTTAAAGAGAAGGACATTTCATGCTTATGTATCTGAGCACACATACCTTGATTTCTGCATATAGTGTATCTGTTCTTAGTTACGCGACTCAAATAATTAACTTTCTGGGAGATGTGTTGGTATCATTGAAGCACTTAGAAACATTTGTACTTATGCCTGTAGGCAAATAATGTTGATAGTTGATCTGCGAGACAGCTTTCCCTTTTTCGGCATAGAAACGGTCTGAAAAATAGATCGGCGTCGCGTTTTAGATCCGATGAGGGTACAACACTTTCTGTGGTTGCACGTAAAAGTCTCCATTTTTAATCGATATTTTAGACACTTTATTAAAACTGATAAAAAAAAGACAAAAATATTCAACGTCCATTCCTCAAGGGTTTTCTCAGAGAAATGATATTCTATGTGACTCAGTACGGTTGTTTCTGTTCAAGTGTGCCCATTCCTTTTTTGTTGTTCAGGATTTGAAAACTATCTGTATTTCTTTAATTTTTATACTACCCGATTTTCTAACAGGATATTCTATGTGCTGTACGTATATTATTGTGATTATATAATCACTGTTGATACATCAAGTATGTGTGCCTAATAGTATCAACCTAAACGTCACCATGGTTTGGCAAAAAAAAAAAAGAATGTGATTGTTAAAAACCCCTGTAGTAATTTTAGCGATTCCAAACCAGATATTAAAATGGTAAAAAATTTGTATAGAAGACTCTTCCTTAAAATATCTTGGGTTTCATACTTGATGCATAGATAGATAGGAGTGATATGGTGGTCCAGATAAGAATCATAATTTAGGTTTTGAAAAACAATATGTATAGGTTAATTCTATTTATAAAAAGAAACGTTGTTTGAAACGTCTAGATTTTGGTGTTCTTAGATCCTAGTATCTGTTTCCGATAATATTATGAATCAGATTTAGTATTATTAAAAACATCTTCAGATATTTATTGGGAGTTAAAAAGGAGATATCCTTTTCTGGAAACAAGTTTATTCAATCACATAGATCAGTTTTTCTAATCCTTGTATAACATATTTATTATCTGGTTAATCAGCAAGTAATTGATAACTTCTAAATGGAGAAATATTCTATGCTTTCATTACACTTAATGCTAGTAGTATTTTGGTGATATTTATGACTGCAGTTATTTCTGAAGTTCCCCTTTCTATTGATTTACCTATTCCCTTTCCTACAAGAACGGAAAATCCGTATTAGGTAATGCTCGAT
>PPOO01000777.1:0-10138 GCA_003708545.1 Maudiozyma turicensis
GAATATGTATTTCTTCGGTTACTAGAAGGTCTCTTTCAGGAGAAAGAGTCAGAGAAGAGAAGATAAGATTAAGCAAGATAACCTAAAACTATTTTTAAGTTACATCAAGTTAATCCTTAACCCAACAGTAAATCATTACGTCATTAACTGTTACAACTTGTAATTATTGGTAAACTGTAATTACACCATCTCATTTGATAAAAGCCTCACTAGTAACTGATTCAGATATCGATCAGGACTTATAGCGAACCAGAACAACTATATCAGTCACGTGTTCACTAAAATATACCACCATAGTTGTTACATTTTTCGAAAAATGTTTATATACATAACCAAAACAAAAATGGCAAATTTTTCCAAATTAAAGGATCTCAGACTCAGTATAGTTTGTATGAACCGTCTTTGTAATACGACGAATGTTTCTGAATGAAATGCAACTAGATTCTGTGATATAATCTATTTTAGTAATAAGATGCAATATGGAATTGTTGCCTACTTTTCAACAAATAACTACATATTATTTCTCTTCTGAATAGCGACTTCAAATAAGATGTTTGTCTAACAAATACTTGTTAAAATGAGATGTAATCATGGAATTACAAAAATATAGGCACTATAAAAGGTATTATAAGTCCTAAAGTGGTAGAATAAAAACAGAAGAAAAACGATATAATTGTTGCAAAGTCCATTATGAGGTTCTAAGTTTCTATATTCATATTATAAGCACATAGCGATATAACCCTTGTAGGTGACAGAAATCACGTAGTATGGGTACATCTCATATGTTTGACATTTTCGTTTTATATACGACACACCCTTCTTTAGGCTTGACAGTGCGTCGGATAATTGTCTAAGAGAAAAGACATTACTAATCAATAAATTGGAAAGTAAAATAAAATAATATATATATAAACACGATAAATAATCTGAACACATAGTTTGGGATTATTTTACTCATTCTACTTTAAATATTATATATAAAGAAAGTACAGACAAATTATACTTTCGAGTAACATAATAAAATTTGCTTAAAATTAATAGTTAAATCCACGGTACTAATATCACTAACTAATATATATAATATTTACTAAAAATGAATGATTCTATAAATGATACCGATCTATCTGCTTCAGCTCAGTAGGGGGACTGAATATTACAATGTTACACAGGATAACACCCATAATCTGGTACTAAATATTTCTAATAACTACCCCATTACAAAAAATCCTTACTCTTAGTTCTAACCCTTTTTGTCCCGCTGGTCATTTCTACATAAATAGATCAGAGGGAGACACATCTACACTTGGAAACTGGCTTCAATATTCATGTAACACTAACTTGTAAGCCGAGAGTACCACAAATAGTGGTCTTATTACTTGTAAACTAAAGATGCCTATAGTTAAGTTTCCCAGTGAAATTTAAAGAGAGACACAGCAACCACCTAAGATACGCATATAAAATAAGATGGAAGTTTGAAGGTCAGATACACCTTCTACACATTAGATAATGTCTCCCAAGCTAAACGGTTTTACTTGATTATATAGAATATGGTAACATTTGTAGCTCTAAATTTGGCAATTTCATGAACAAAAAAGGAAGGGCCATCACGTTGTACCTTTGTTGCTGTTTAATCTTCTTATCGAGAATCTGAAACATTCGGGAATGAGATTAGTATATTAAATACTGTACTGGAAGACTATGTGTCCTGCAGTGGCAGTATTACTCCTCTCCCTCTTTCAAAAGGAAGAGATATATAGAAGTGAATTATGTAATCTTATATAAAACAGGAATCGCGCTTCCTTTATATACGTGAGGATTTTCACGGAAATATTCACATTGTAAAGAATCTTACCGTGTCTCACGACAAATATATTTCCAACACTTCTTGGGCAGAAATAGAGTCATAACAATAACCCACCTTCCTTCCTATTTCCCTAAATAAATTATTTTTATAGAAATGTTATGTGAAATTATATTGTTTATACATTTAAAGAATGTTATAAAGATGAATTAGTATTATTCAGATATGGCGTTAATCAAAGTAAACAATTCATTTAGACCATTGACATGCTCTTTGGCGTATGTAGATGTTGGATCACCATAGACAATACTGTAACCAACTCTTAAAGTACCACTGCTTACCTTATCATTAATTTGTTTGAATAGAGGTTCGATAATCGGAGAAGATGAACCCGTAATGCATGCGAATTCAATTTCACCAGGGTTACGGCCTGTACCACCATTTGTCTTCATTGGGCTTTTAGTAACATTGGAAGAGTTATTGTAATATTTGAAAATAAAACGTAGGGCTTTAACAGAAAGACCAATTTCTTGGACGAAAACGATATTTTTGTAAACATGTGCATGAATACCCTTCTTATCATATAAAGTGTTAATATGTGTAATAGCTTCACCAATAACACCGGCAATACGGTCTGTGTCTTCAACATTTTCTGTGTGGAACCTAACCATAGAATCAGCGATCTTATAATATGAACCTGGTAATCTTTCAATCTTGTCGTCAAGAATTTTAACAACTTCTTTGATCCAATCAATATGTTGAACGATATTATGCCATACACCATCAATTCTAACGTATGCACCATTTTCTACAATCAGACCAATGTTTAATACTCTACTGTACAGACTCTCCACGGTTGCTTTAGATAAATGACTTAACACAAAAACAGTGTTCTTGGAACCTAACTCAGTTAACATAGCCAAAGTTCTCGAGTTAGGAGGATCTGAGATTTTGAATATAAATAGATGGTTTCTAGTTCTCTTATAATCAGCGAATAATGCAGATTCTGACAAATTGAAGACAGTTGACCTTTCTTCATTGAAATCCCATGCTGAGTTTATACAACCTAAGGACGCCGAAACCCAATTGTCGGAATCGTTATTAATAACGCTCTTCATCACTTTCTTCCAATTACGTCTCTTTTCATCATATGTCATATCCAAAGCTCTCTTTATAGAAATTGCCATCTGGTTTGTATCCCAAGGATTAATTAATATAGAGCCTTCTTTCAATACCGAAGCACTACCAGTAAATTCTGATAACAACAGAGGAGCATTCTTATCTTCTGAACAAACAGCAAATTCGTGGCATGTCAAATTCATACCTTCTCTTAAGGATGAGATCAAAAATAGATCAGCTTCTGCACTCAATGCTAAATATTGAGGGTAGTCAATTTCCTGATGTAAGATAACAACTGGTTGAGAAGCACTTATATTTGAAGAAAGAGAATTAATTCTGTCAACGATGACCATGACTTGTCTCTCCAATTCTACACTTTCGTATTTACTCAAACAAATTTGAATCAATACAATTTTATCGATATATTCTGGGTTTTCGTTTAGGAACCTTTCATATGCTAGCATCTTTCTATCAATACCTCTAATAGCATCAAATTGATCTCTGCAAACAATTAATTTTTTACCGTTCCATCTTCTTCTGATCATTTGCCTCCATTTTCTTACATTTTCATTTTCAAGTTCATTATTCATAGTAAAGAAATCAATACCTACTGGTATATGTGTAACTGAAACAATATTACCATTATATTTCAGTTCTTCAGGGGACACATCGGCCATAATTAATCTATTTGCAGTTTGTAAGAAATGTCTAGCGTATTCTTTATTTTGGAAACCTACTGAGTTAGCACCAATTATACCTTCCAAGATTTCCTCTCTATGGGCAAAGACTCTAAAGACTTCACTACTAGGGAATGAAACGTGAAGGAAGAACCCGATCTTAGCCTTTGGTAATTTCTTCCTAATCATAGCTGGTACTAACATTAAATGATAATCTTGAACCCAAATAGTATCACCTTCTTTATATGTTTCGACAATCTTATCGGCGAATTGTTGATTCAAGTTTTGGTAGTAGTTCCAAGAATGATCTTCAAATGCCTTAGAATTTGGATTATCTGGAATAATATAATGTAAAGTTGGCCACAGGATTTGCTTACAGAAATTCTTGTATGCACCCTTGAATGTAATATCATCAGTAATCACAGCGGTAGAATTATATTTCTGTTGCAATTCATCGGTAATCCTCTTGGAAATATCTGTTGGAATTTCGTCAGTTGGAATACCTACTGTACCAACCCACATGACAGGATCATGAATAGTCTTTTCTGCTGAGGCGATACTTATAGCATTTTTCATTGCACCATTACCCTTTTGAGAAGGGACGATTTTCCAAGGGATTTGTGAGAATAATTCATGAGAATGTCTTAGATTAATCTTTGCTCTGGATAAAGAGGAGTAACCACCGAATTTTGGAACAACATATAATTCATTTGCATCTGCCTCTAGATCTGAATCTTCATCTGAATCTGTTTGACTGCACTCATCGATAGCTTTAGGTAGCCCAGTTGGGAAATGGTTCAATAAATCACCTACTTCAGATTTCTTATTAGCTTGAGAATTGGAAAACGATGTTCTCTTCATTGAAGGTAAAGTATTATACATCTCTTCATGTTTCTCTTTAATCTTTGAAACATCTACAACTGCACTATCATAATCTGGTACAGATCTAGATTTAGGTGTGATAATGGTCCCAGTTGAATTTGTACCAGCACTATGACTACTACCAACGGCTGAATAAACAACAGGTTTATTAGTAAGATTTGTAATCGGATCGCCTGTATTATCAGTTGGGAAAGGGGTTAAGTTAGACATCGACGAACCATCGTCAATACTATCGATTATACTGTCTGCATCATTGGCGAAGAAATCTTCATCTGAGTCTCTATTTGGTGCACCTAATGGATTGACTGTGCTGTCTGCATTCATTACCGAAGTGCCAGCTGTACCTGGATTCAAGGGAGGAGCAGCAGCAGTTGCATTAGCGGTTAGATTCTCTAAGAACTGATCGGATGTCATAGTTTCAGGGTTATTATTATTATTGCTGTTATTTCTTTTATTATAATCATTTTCTTCAGAGTTTGCAGTTCCAACAGCAGTAACTGTCTCGGATCCTAATTGGGGCGGTAATGGTGACTTAAGGTCATTACTTGTTTGAGAATCAGTTAAACTTGTTGTTGAATGATTTGCACTAAATGGAATATTTGAATGTACTGAACTAGTACGTTTCTTCCTTAATTTTATATCATTTTCAGGAAGTACTTTAACTAAATTACTTTCTGCCAAATCTGCAGCTTCATCCTTAGTTGCATTAACTTCGAACTGTGGAGCATATGGTAAAAATAAAGATGCTACGATTAAAGTCATTATTTTTTAACTAAGATAAAAAAAAGGGGATAACCAATCGATCTTTATAACTCAATTAGTTGCAAAGTTGTTCAATATGAGCTGTATTATCTAGCGAAATATGCAGTGAACTTTACAGTAATAACAAAATGTAATTAAATCAGGTGTACCTAATACCGTTAAACGACAATTATAATAATGTAAATATGTACAAATATATATAATTATTTTTCAACTCCTTAAATTACCAGAGCTAACAGAAAAGAGAGGAAAAAGTGAAAAAATAAAAGAGGCAAAGAATTATGCCGAGAAGGCAAAAACCCTATTACCATTATTATTTAATATTACGAAATTTTAATTTTTCCGCGAACAAGGGAAGCAGTTCCTACAGAAGATCACAGAGGGGAAACAAAGAAAGAGAACGTATATTATGTTAACGAAGCATTGGGATAAGGATTGGTAGGTAGCATATAGCAACAATAACAATAACAACAGCAATAGCAATAATAACAATAATTGAGCAAAAATGATATAGGCGCAAAAAAGCAACAAGCTAATCAACTTGAAATATGTATGAGACGATTTATAATGGCACGATCGTTAGTCTTCTTATATAATCTCTAATATTATGAACTGCAATATACTCTAGGATACACAATGCTAACAAATAAGTAAAACTGTATATAATTTGTACACTCTTAAGTAAATATACACGATTTCCCATTTTATTCATTATTATGTATCATTTAACGTTCCTAATCTCGTAGATTCCATAAGGTTTAATTTTAAAGATATACGTATACCCTACTTTATTTTGTCCAAAGATTTGTGCGGCGGTTTGTTACTGAAGTTGTAGTGGAGGTAGGGAAGAAGAAGGGATCGAGTGTTTCAGAATCACCAGTCTATTGCGTCATAGTTAGAGAAGCTCTTCATATATTTGTTATTAATGTTATTGTTATATCAGGTGGTTGACCATCTCTATATACTTCTTTAACACATCGCATCGTAGCTGGCACGTACTACCAATCCCAAGTCACATTGTAGTAACTGAATCGTTGGTGGTTGTGATACTATAGTAATCCCACCCCACTACGTATGATAATCTGTGTCCCATACTTAACGCGAGCTGGATATTCCTGGAGCCTTTCCCATTGAGCGGAGATAAAAAGCCAAAGTTCGAAAGAAAATCTATGGGAAGTATATCAAATGAAGTTAGTGAATACTGGATAAAGAACTACTAGATTCGGATATCTGATAGTGTCTCAAAAGTTAACAATTGGACTCAATTCAACATTAAATTAGCCAAATATAAAGATGGATTTCTCAACTGTTGTATTCTTTATATTGATAACGATTGGTTTTCTTTACGTCAAGCAACAGAATTCAATAAATACTAAGATTCACGATACTCCATCCTCATCCATAGAAAAACCGGTCGGTAACTTATCTGAAGGCAACGAGACAACGGATGAAACGGTTGATGGGACTGAAGAGGATCCAATATTAAATACAGTAAGAACTTCAAAGAGAAATGTCACCAATGATATGATTGAAATTGTTCAAACAATGGCACCAAATTTACATGTTGATCAAATTAGATATAGTTTACAAAAGACAGGTACCATTGAAGGTACCATCGAAGCATTTTTGGCAGGTGAAGAATTCCTTTTCCCACCTCAACGGGATGAAACTACAAACAAATCTCATGGTATCAATGAGAAGGAAGCTGACGTGAGCTTAGATGAAGAAGACATCGAATTAGAAGAGTAAAAAATTACATTCATGTTACGCCGACTTGTTTTTCCAACTCTATTTGCATCATTATAAGTTACTTCTGCAATACATAAGATAGAATATCAAAGTCTTGTGTTAATTATCTACGGATATACATATAACTATTACATAAATATGTTTATATACGTAATATATATATATATATATATATGCCCTTTATGATTTATTCTGATCTTTAACTGGTGTCAATAATGTTGGCTGAATCCTTTTCTTGATTCTCTCCGGAGATTTTATAGCTTCGTTATTTGCAATTGGCGTAGTGGTAGCGCTATCGTTTTTTGGTTGCTTGATCTCTGTGGTTATATTATTCTTATCATTCTCTGTGGTTGGTATTTTTCTCTTCACAGGTAAAATATTCACTATATTGAATGGTTCCTTCACGACTTGTTCCATTGTAATAGGTTTGGAAATTGGTCCTTTATATTGGGTCGATATTGAAATTTCATTCTCCTTTGGCATTACTGTTTGGGACTCATTAAATTCTTTCATCAATGAAATCTTCGTTTCTTCATCTAATTGTTCACCGAATAATTTTGTATTTACTGAAACATAAGAACAGAACCCATCTGTTGAAGATACCATTACTAATGAACCATCATCACTCCATTTCAAATCTGTTAACGGTGTATAATGCATATTCCCTATTACGGATAGTGGAACATTATTCTCTGTATCAAATATTAAAAGTTCATTCGATGTTGCAATAGCAAAAATTAATTTGTATGGCAAATCAATAAATTTAGATTTTGCTGAATCTGATTTTTTATAGAAAATTGGATTGAATGAAATAACAATAGCGGGCTTCTTTAAGAAAGGAATTGACATTACAGGTCTATTATTCATCTTTTCAAGATTGAATGCACCTCGTGTATATATGTGAACTGCATTACAATATTCTTGATTATTACTACTTGATTGATTTGTTTCATTTGTAATCTTGTCCTCAGTCTTATATATACCTGCTGGTACACATAATAAACTACCACACGGAGATACAGTTAATCTTCTGAAAAATGATGGTAATGTTTCATTGTAGAATAGATATGAATTTTTTATTGAATCAAAATCAATTTGCTTATCGTTGATACCCCTCAGTGGCAAATCTGCTTTAATCATTCTACTTCTTAATTTCAAATCCTTGATCTCATTTTTATTTTCTTCATCGAAAATAATTTTATATATGTGTACTGATCTATCAGCAGACTGTGAGAAAACATATTCATTCATTGGATCCCATGAGACACCTTGAACGTAATGATTATGATCCTTTAAATTAATGATACATTTTTCGGACTCTACAGAAAATATACGAATACAATTATCCATACAACCGACAATAATATATTTATCATCTGGTGACCAACATAAATCATAAATTTCAGAATTTGAGGAAAATCTCAATCTTTTATAAACGTACCATGATTCCTTTAATTCACTTGCCTCGGTTTCATCCATACCAAATTCTTTAACAATTGTATCATTCTGCTTCCATAATAAGATTTGTCCATCATCACCTGCTGAGGCAAGTATATTACGTGGTTTACAATTATTGAATCTAACTACATTGACAGCTTGTTCATGTTGTTGTAAAGATGATAAAAAATCAATGGTATCGATCTTGATACAATTTTCGTTTGTGTCACTTCCCTTTGTATTTAAATGCCATGCTCTAATCTTGTTATCACCACCTGCTGTAAATAATTTAAATTGGCTATTGGATTCCTGAAAACATAAACTATATACAGGTTGGGATTCATGCCAATAAATTTGTAAATTTGAAGATTCCATATTTGTAATTTGGTAGTCTGGATTATATAACACCTAGTTCAGATCCCACAACTTGTATATATATTGACCCTCCTTACATAGCTGTATTTACATATCTATTTAACTTGTTGAATCATTCTTTTTTCACCTTTTCGTGTCAAATTGTGATAATCTTTCAGTTTTCGTGTTCGCTCATCGCCTAAGATTAATCGATAACTGAAGAATATGTCTAAGAAGCATGTGTACAAAGAAAATGTCCAATTAAAGCAAGTATTTTATTTGACAAAGTTGATAAATAAAGATATAAATACACTTAGTCTCGTATCTACTTATCACATAATATATTAACTCAAATATATCATTACTACTACGTAAGTAGTAAATAGTTCGCAAACCCTAAACCCTAACTATTTTGTTGCCAGTAATGTCTTTTTTTAGTTGCGCTCGCCACGAAGATTTTGCTGGAGACAAAATAATCTGAGAGTATATAAAGGGCCGACAATAATTCCATTGGTTGAAACATTTTATTCTGTCCGTCCTGCAAATATATTACAAACATTAGAGGAACAGTATACAAATTAATTACAAAGAACAGTTTTCTGTCTTGTTTTAATCCATTTTGTTTTGTGATCTTTTGCACCATATGTCTATTTATGTGATATATGCATATATAGGAACATTATGATGGATAGTGTACGCAATTTGGCGAATTTTATTGCGTCATCAGAAGATCGCAAAATATTCTCCAAGCGACCTACAAAGTGTGTTTCTTTTTTATTTTTATTTTGACACACCCAGCACATTAGTCAAATTCCCAATGAACTCAATCAGATACTCATTGGAGCCGTATTTGTGCTAATAAAAACTATGAAGGACAGATTTTTTCAATTTTTGATTTTTATTATTCTCTTATGGATGATTGAAGTTAGGAATGACATGAATAGTTATACAATAATATTTGTGGAAATCATTTCTGAATTGATTAATTAAATATAATTTGAGTTTTATTTAGTTGATTGATTCTGTCCTTTTTCATCTTTATCAATTACATATATGATTTTTTCTTTTTTTAGCTTATATTGTTATATAAAAAGTATCGTAGAGATTGCATCTTGAATAATTCCTCATGTTCCTTTATCTTGCATTAATGAAATTGTTGATTGAGCCCAAATGAAGCTACATGATTTGGTATTACTACCACTAGGATCGTAGAATAGAATACGACCAACATCCCTTAACTAATAGATATATCTCGACTTGTCACCTATGTAAAATTCATTTGGAAAATTGTCTTGTAGCAGCGACCAGACCACAGCGTGGAAAAAAAAACAAAAGCAAAAAAACTTGAGCGAAGTTC